>JAKCPI010005969.1:0-12611 GCA_023213315.1 Euborellia annulipes
TCTCTCTTATCTGAGAGAGTTTTCCACCCCTCTTTTATAAATTACTTGTTCTTTTTTATGCCTCTTTCTTATTTAATGAAAAATTAAATATAATAATAAAAGTGTCAGACTAGGCTTTCATTCATGTCATTTTTGATGTTGTTTTTCAAAGCATCTCGTTTATGATTAAAAATTCAATTGTTTTAAGTCTGACAAATTTATTCATCATCTCCCTTGTCTTCTTCTGACCCCCTGATTGATCAAAAATCATTCTCCGCCCTAGTTTAACAACGTTTACACAAACAAACACTCTCTCGTTTTTTTTTTTCTACTATCGGTAAACATGGCTTTGATTGAATTTAGTAATTGACCCCATGAAACTTTATTCCCTTTTTAAATCTTTACTCGTTAGTTCCTTTTTTTTTTAAATAAAGTTAATAGCCAGAATACATTCATTATATTAATAGTAGCCCTATATAATGAAAGATATATTCCTAAATGCTTCAGAGTCGATAACCTGACCATTTTCAGAGGTATATATGGGAAAAATTTTTTTGTTAATTTATTTTTTTCGACCACTAGCCCCAATTCAAAATTTAAAAAAATGACAAAATAATATCATTACTTATATTTTTTATTTTCTTACTCTTTTTTCGAAATAAGTCTATTATATTCTTAACATTATTAAAATGTCACAAAGGGTGTCCAGTATTATCCATAATGAAATGCCCCATTTTATCGTTCAAACTGTTAGAGGATAAAAATGTGGGGTATATTGTCCTTACTTCGAGATCAAGCCCCACTTGCATTCCCTTTCCTCTATCCCTAAAACGATATTTTTCACTTATAGTTTTTTTTTTTCTCAGAACTGGGCCGTTCAAAAATTCTCGGGACATTACAAATTTTTCAAAAGTCTTTTAGTTTTTGAACATTTTACTATGGTTAATTTCGGATTGAGGAGGCGATTAGCCGTGGGAATAAAGCAGTTAAGCTTATACTCCTGAGTTGAAGACAACTCGAGTTCAAATCCAGCTCATGGCAATAAATTATCCACCTCTATATGAGATACTTTCTCCTGAGGAAGGAAACGGGAACCCACCTCAGTATCATTCGTTACTCTTCAGAGTAACCACAACGTGTCAGGGCTGACATTAATGACTGAGGGAGAGAGAATATCGGATACCCTTGAAACCGAAACTTTATAGGGCCTACATACATATAGGTATACATACATGTATGTGTGTTCAAAAAAGACCTTTTAAAGAATATAGAAAAATTATTTCCGTTTCGTTGCAACTTTTTGGGTTATTCATTTGTTTAGAATTTTCATTTAAGGAGAATATTCAAGACTATGAATTGGCTGGCACTTCTACCACGTGTACCTCGTAAATCAAATTCAAAGAGGACCTTCTAAAGATTACAGAAAAATAAATATTTTTGGTCTTTATTTACACATGATAAAGAAAAGGCCCGAGTCAGATTTATGTGTGGATTTTAGGGAAAGCAAAAAAGGCGAAGGCCTCCTCGAGGCTATTCGCGAAACCCGCCGGAGGCCCGCCGTCTAATAATATTAGAATTATTGATATATTTTTCCATAATCACTCTCATTGAGCTTGTAAAATTTAACTTAGTATAGCTTTAAATTCTTTCCTCATCCATTAATAAATCTTTTATTTCAGTAAACATTCATTATTCATTATATGAAACATTTCATCATACGCCTTTTTGTGCAAAAGTATTATTCTTCCGAAATGAAAAGAGAAAGAGATTTTATTTAATATTTCCTCTTTTTAATATTTTTGCACTGGATATATTTTTTTAAAATTTTTATATCGTTTTATAAAGAATAAAGAGACAATGGATACATAGACGTCATACGTCATGTCACTTTTTTCTCTATTTAGACATATATTATATTTCATTTTAATTTAATGGATATGACGTTTATATATTTCCGATTGTTGCTACTATTTCATAATAATTCTTTCTCATTTATACCGTGGGGGTCGGGAAATATTTTATTATTTATTAATTATTTGGTCTAAATAACTTCTGAAAAATATCTTAAAAAATAGTAGTTTTTTTTTGAGATTTAAAAAATAATAAATAATATAAATTATCGGATGTTCAGTGTGGTAGACCACGGAAGGAGAGCTGTGCGGATAGTAATATTCACAGGCAGTAAATTGCATCCCTAGTAATTTAATAAATGAATCCTTTACGTTCTAACACTTAAAATATAATTAGGCCTATATATAAACTATATTTAATATAAATCTCTTTTTTTATAATTAACAAATATTTTTTTTGAAAATCATCATAACCTCAGTTATATATCCTGTATGTATGTATATAAAGCTTAACTTTTTAATAAAAGTAATAGCAAAAGGATTTAATGAAAATTTCAATTGGTCAAAAGGCTATTCCATATATTATAATACTCCTATTCATCATCACTGAAAATCTATGTAAACATGGATCTTTCAATATTCGTTAATCCATCTCCATAGAGTTCATTAAGTTGTGTTTTTGTATTATATATAAAAAAAATAAAATCGGGATTTAAAATCCCGACGCAATAGAAAGACACATGTTTGCTCAAAGGGATATTATATGCACTCGTAACAGTACAATAGACTTGAAAATAGCAAGAGCAACATCAAGGGAACGATTATAAGAGACTAAGTAAAATGAAACGAGCTTTCTTTTCTTTTTTGAAAAAATCTGTATTGAAGCAGAGACACAATAGAGGAATGTATGTTTGCTTGTATGTGTGAGATTAGCGTCTGAGTCAAGAGGTTCTTCTGGGTTGTACTGTTTCGGTGGGGCACAGCTGCCTTCTGCCCTTGCAAGGGTCCTTCCATCCCCTTAGCAATCTAACCGTAGATGTCTGCGTGAGTTCTTCACTAAAAAAAAAGGGGGACGCATTTCTTTCTTGTTCTTATTCGTCTTCGGAGGGCATCTGGATGTCCAGTATCGCTTTTGACCAGAATCAACGAGCCATTGCTAGGCAACTCTATAGTCCTAAAACAGAAGGGTACAATTGGAGAAAATGAAATCTCCTCTTCAAGTGCAACTTCTCTGATTAGATTTCTTTTTTTTTCTCTCTCCTTTTCTTGTAATATTGCTAATTTCTTTCTTTTTATTTTTAAAGATATTTGATTCGTAATCTTAAGTGGTTTCGAATTAGTTTCAAATCAGTTTGGAATTTCGGAAAAACAAAAGGTTAAAAAAACCAGGAATATCTTCTTATATTACCCTAATTAATCCTTTTGATTCACTATTATACAATTTAGTATTATCATCTTTTTCACTCTAGAAATCCTGGGCTAAATAAAAGCCAGCAGGTCTATTCTCTAAAAACAGACGTTAAAATTTAACATCAGCAAATGGTTGTTAAAAATTAAAGTAATAACATCAGGTATAAAATATGGCATTCTCTAAACCAAGTTTTAACAGTGACGTTAACATTTCATTTTTTAGTTCCAGGTGTTAACGACTCAGCTATGTTTTCTGCTTGTTCGTGTTTTTAGACCCCCCGATAGCCTCTAGCGCATGCGCATTACTAGTTATTTTCAATCTAGCAGGCCTATCAGACACACAAGCGTTAAAATATGCTATTCCCTAAACAAAGTTTTAACAGCGACGATAACATTTTGATTTTAATTCAAAGGTGTCAAAATCATAACCTTACTTTTTAGGTTGAAGATGTCATTATTTTGCATTAAATACGGCTTTAAAATATTAAAAGTACCCCCTAGACATGACATTAATTTTTAACACTGTTGACTAAATGTTAACACTTAGGCTTTAAAGTTTTTGCTTACAAAATAGCAATTTGATGCAAGGAAGTGTTAAAAAGAATTAAAACTGTTTACAGATGTTAAAAGTCAACGTTTTTGTTTTGAAAACATTTAATAACAAAGAATAAGAAAAATTTCATTTTATTCCCACGTAAATTAAATTTTCTAGTTCAAACTTATCTAAATAATATAGATGGATCAAAATTATCAAAAATATTAAATTTAAGATAGGAAAAAACTAGTCCGATTTTTTTATATAGGCTATTTTCTAAAAAATAACCAAAACCCGCTCAAGTAGTTTATCTGATAATACATTATTTATATTCATATAAGGGCTTAAAAGCATTTATACTGTATATAAAGATATCAATATAGTATATATAAAAAGAAATTAAGTAATTTTAATTTACCCGGAGGCGTTTAGTTAAAAAAATAAATAAATGAGATTTAAGTAGAACGGAGATATTAAAAAAATTTTACCTTCTTATCTTAAGGTGTGTGTAGCCCACGGGGCTTGGAGTAGTCGGTAGCGTGCCTACCTTCTATACCGAACGTCGCGGGTTCGACCCCAGGTAGTCCGATAATTTTATTTAAGGCATTTGGATACCAAATGGCTTAAATAAGAATGCCTGGACCCCAAAATAATATATATTCATAACGGTTATCGTCAAAAGTCTTAAATGGCCTAAGTTGCCGAAAAGACTGCGTGAATGTGAGTGTGAATGAGAAAAAAGTGTGAATGTTTTTAAAAAAAAAAAAAAAAAAAAAAAAAAAAGGTGTGTGTATATAGTTAAAATTTAATTTCGGCTTTATAAACATAAAAAAGGAGGACATACAAAAAGAAAATAAAATAGATTACGGTATAAGAATATAAAAAGCGGACAACTCTGAATATTTACTTTTTTAATTTAATATTTCATTAATTTAAGCCGGAAAATTAAAAAAAAAATCTTGCACATTTTAACACAAAAGTGTGTCGTATATAACGAAAAGAGGAAGTCGAAAAAGTGTGCGCATAAAAACGCCTCCGGATTTACAATCAACCAACCTGCCCCAAACCAATTTAATCACAAATATTTACCATTTTTTTTTCTCTAGTGAATGAATTAAGTATAAAATGTTTAATAGGGGAGGTTGAGTTAAGAGAGAGAAGGTGGGGGAGACCAGGCGCTGGAGGTAGTTGAGTATGCAAAATTTGAGGACCGAATTCTGACAATGGATTTGGGCTAAGAATAGCTCCCAGAATAAGGATCCGGATCTTGCCGGGCCAATTTTTGGTCCAATTTTTTTTTACCCCCACCCCATAGGAAATCAATGGAGTGCATGCTAAGATGATGTGAAGATTTGCAATTATGGTCAAATTCGAGTACTTAAAACCTCAAACAATGAAAAAACTGTCTTGTCAGCAACTGAGGGGATCCTCTAGAGTCCCCTGAGAAGTACTATCTTGCCACCAGTTGTGGTGGTCCCCTCTAACCCCTTCATCTCTTTTCTCTCTCTTTGTTATAAATTTAAATATACGGCTTTAACACCATGCCAAATTGTGGGGACCGGCAATTATGTTCATAATCCACTACCTGGTATCCCAATCAATGAAAAATACTATCTTGCCGCCAACTGCGGTGGTCCCCTCTAACCCCTTCACCTCTTTTCTCTCTCTCTTTGTTATAAATTTAAATGTACGGCTTTAACATCATGCCAAATTGTGGGGACCGGCAATTATGTTCATAATCCACTAGCTGGTATCCCAATCAATGAAAAATACTATCTTGCCGCCAGCTGCGGTGGTCCTCTCTAACCCCTTTACCTCTTTTCTCTCTCTTTGTTATAAATTTAAATATACGGCCTTAACATCATGCCAAATTGTGGGGACCGGCAATTATGCTCATAATCCACTAGCTGGTATCCCAATCAATGAAAAATACTATCTTGCCGCCAACTGCGGTGGTCCCCTCTAACCCCTTCACCTCTTTTCTCTCTCTCTTTGTTATAAATTTAAATATACGGCTTTAACATCATGCCAAATTGTGGGGACCGGCAATTATGTTCATAATCCACTAGCTGGTATCCCAATCAATGAAAAATACTATCTTGCCGCCAGCTGCGGTGGTCCTCTCTAACCCCTTTACCTCTTTTCTCTCTCTTTGTTATAAATTTAAATATACGGCCTTAACATCATGCCAAATTGTGGGGACCGGCAATTATGCTCATAATCCACTAGCTGGTATCCCAATCAATGAAAAATACTATCTTGCCGCCAACTGCGGTGGTCCCCTCTAACCCCTTCACCTCTTTTCTCTCTCTCTTTGTTATAAATTTAAATATACGGCTTTAACATCATGCCAAATTGTGGGGACCGGCAATTATGTTCATAATCCACTAGCTGGTATCCCAATCAATGAAAAATACTATCTTGCCGCCAGCTGCGGTGGTCCTCTCTAACCCCTTTACCTCTTTTCTCTCTCTTTGTTATAAATTTAAATATACGGCCTTAACATCATGCCAAATTGTGGGGACCGGCAATTATGCTCATAATCCACTACCTGGTGCTCTAATCAATGAAAAATACTATCTTGCCACCAGTTGTGGTGGTCCCCTCTAACCTCTTCACCTCTTTTATCTCCCTTTATTATAAATACACCAGGTAGTGGATTATGAACATAATTGCTGGTCCCCACAATTTGGCATGATGTTAAAGCCGTATATTTAAATTTATAACAGAGAGAGAGAAAAGAGGTGAAGGGGTTAAGGGGACCACCGCAGTTGGCGGCAAGATAGTATTTTTCATTGATTGGGATACCAGGTAGTGGATTATGAACATAATTGCCGGTCCCTACAATTTGGCATGTTGTTAAAGCCGTACATTTAAATTTATAACAAAGAGAGAGAAAAGAGGTGAAGGGGTTAAAGGGGACCACCTCAGTTGGCGACAAGATAGTATTTTTCATTGATTGGGATACCAGCTAGTGTATTATGAACATAATTGCCGGTCCCCACAATTTGGCATGATGTTAAAGCCGTATATTTAAATTTATAACAAAGAGAGAGAGAAAAGAGGTGAAGGGGTTAGAGGGGACCACCGCAGTTGGCGGCAAGATAGTATTTTTCATTGATTGGGATACCAGGTAGTGGATTATGAACATAATTGCCGGTCCCCACAATTTGGCATGATGTTAAAGCCGTATATTTAAATTTATAACAAAGAGAGAGAAAAGAGGTAAAGGGGTTAGAGAGAACCACCGCAGCTGGCGGCAAGATAGTATTTTTCATTGATTGGGATACCAGGTAGTGGATTATGAACATAATTGCCGGTCCCCACAATTTGGCATGATGTTAAAGCCGTATATTTAAATTTATAACAAAGAGAGAGAGAAAAGAGGTGAAGGGGTTAGAGGGGACCACCGCAGCTGGCGGCAAGATAGTATTTTTCATTGATTGGGATACCAGGTAGTGGATTATGAACATAATTGCCGGTCCCCACAATTTGGCATGATGTTAAAGCCGTATATTTAAATTTATAACAAAGAGAGAGAGAAAAGAGGTGAAGGGGTTAGAGGGGACCACCGCAGTTGGCGGCAAGATAGTATTTTTCATTGATTGGGATACCAGCTAGTGGATTATGAACATAATTGCCGGTCCCCACAATTTGGCATGATGTTAAAGCCCTATATTTAAATTTATAACAAAGAGAGAGAGAAAAGAGGTGAAGGGGTTAGAGGGGACCACCGCAGTTGGCGGCAAGATAGTATTTTTCATTGATTGGGATACCAGCTAGTGGATTATGAACATAATTGCCGGTCCCCACAATTTGGCATGATGTTAAAGCCGTATATTTAAATTTATAACAAAGAGAGAGAGAAAAGAGGTGAAGGGGTTAGAGGGGACCACCGCAGTTGGCGGCAAGATAGTATTTTTCATTGATTGGGATACCAGTTAGTGGATTATGAGCATAATTGCCGGTCCCCACAATATGGCATGATGTTAAGGCCGTATATTTAAATTTATAACAAAGAGAGAGAAAAGAGGTAAAGGGGTTAGAGAGGACCACCGCAGCTGGCGGCAAGATAGTATTTTTCATTGATTGGGATACCAGCTAGTGGATTATGAACATAATTGCCGGTCCCCACAATTTGGCATGATGTTAAAGCCGTATATTTAAATTTATAACAAAGAGAGAGAGAAAAGAGGTGAAGGGGTTAGAGGGGACCACCGCAGTTGGCGGCAAGATAGTATTTTTCATTGATTGGGATACCAGGTAGTGGATTATGAACATAATTGCCGGTCCCCACAATTTGGCATGGTGTTAAAGCCGTATATTTAAATTTATAACAAAGAGAGAGAAAAGAGATGAAGGGGTTAGAGGGGACCACCACAACTGGTGGCAAGATAGTACTTCTCAGGGGACTCTAGAGGATCCCCTCAGTTGCTGACAAGACAGTTTTTTCATTGTTTGAGGTTTTAAGTACTCGAATTTGACCATAATTGCAAATCTTCACATCATCTTAGCATGCACTCCATTGATTTCCTATGGGGTGGGGGTAAAAAAAAAATTGGACCAAAAATTGGCCCGGCAAGATCCGGATCCTTATTCTGGGAGCTATTCTTAGCCCAAATCCATTGTCAGAATTCGGTCCTCAAATTTTGCATACTCAACTACCTCCAGCGCCCGCTCTATAATTCTTTTTTTCTTTAGCACTTGTATTAAATTTTTTACGCCTAACAAAATTAAAAAATACCTGCCAAAATATTTTATAATTCGGTTTTTTTTTTTTTTTTTTTTTTAAATGGTGTGTATTTGTAAGCAAATCTCGTTTCAAGCGAAAAGAGAGTAGGCTTAAGATAATGGAATATTTTAATTAAATTTATTTTTGTTTGAAAAATTTTATTAATAAATGGATACGGATATTAGGTGATATAAGGCCTAATTTTTCTTATTTAATGCGATTAATCTAAAAAAAAAATTTATTTTTACGAAAATCAAAAAAAGGGCTTCTATAAGTTGTAGATATTTTAAATAGCTTTAATTAAAAAAAAATTTGAGATCGATAGCTTCAAAATTGTGGCCGCTGGAATCTCCCAAAATTAGCACCCCGAGACGCGCACCTTAAATGTTGTGATGAAGGTCATAATTGGCAACAGAAACGTCGGCGAATATTAGTAAAAATTTTTATTTAATTTCCTGCAACGTCCTACGAATAGTGATTTCCTTACCTCATAGATAGCTAATTATACTTATGTGAAAAAACTACATTTTTCAACTCCAAGGTTAAGTGTTCTTGTTTACTATATCGAAGATTTGATATCAGTTTGCTAGATGATTTATTATTCAACTTAATTAATAATCAAATGGATGAACCAATTTATACTACTAGTCGAATTTAGGGCCACTTTTTTTATTATTTTCATATTTAGAATTAATAAAAGCTTTTTACCTGTTGACGGCTTTCTTCATCGCTCTTTAAAACTCAAAGAAATTATTAATAAAATACTTTCATACTTCTAAGATCTCAAGTATCTTTTACTCAACAGCTGCTCATTTTATATCAAATTTAATTAAAATATTTTAAAAATCGACGTTAATAGAGTAGTATTTTATTTTGTTGAAAATATTTATCTAAGAAGGAACTTGGATCTCCTGGAGAGAGAAAAGCCCTTGAAGCGAAACTTGAAATTTCACGTTTATTAAACTCTTAAGTAAGCATGGCCCTTGCTACGGCCGATATTGATGAAGCCCTTCGCAGAGAGAAAAAAAAAAATAAATCCCCCTCTTAGAAGATCAACGCGTCGGAAATAAAATAAGGAACTTATGAAACTGTCTTAGAAAAATAACTTTTCCTAATAACTCTCAACTTTATTGAAAATTTTTTATAAAAATTTGATTACAGTATATTAATATTTTTTAAAGCTCAAAAAATAACAGCAAATGACATAGTTTCGGATTTTTTTTTTAATTAAAAAAGAAAAATTCTTTATTTTTTTTTTAAATTTGCCCTCTTGGGTTCTTCGGCCATTTAGGGGGTTTGTTGTGTACATATATTCTATATTTATTTTGTATTTTTATTCCGAAGAGAAGTTGCTGTTGATATTACAATTTGGGAAAGAGCAAGTACAGGAGCAGCAAAGAAAAGGAACCCTTTCTATGCCAAACGTTTCTGACAAAGTTTTATTTATCTTCAGTCCTTACTACAAAAATAAAATATACATATTATCGTTCCATTTAAATATGTACAGGGGCGCCGGAACGAATTTGAATCAGGGGGGGCAAAAAAATTTTTTTTAGAAAATTAAAATAATTTAATATGTTTAAATAGTATAAAACAAAAACAAATCTACTATAAAACTTTAAAAATTTTAAATAAAATCACAATTTTTAAATAAAATTAAAATTTTAAAAAATTTGGTAGTGATTTTATCAAAAACTTTTGGAAAAAAATGAATTTCTTACTCTTTTAATTTTTTTTAATTGAAAAGATTTTATTTTTCAAAAGTAAAAATATATCATTTTTAAAAATAAATGAAATAAAAGAAGAAATGTTGCCCCCCTCTGCCCCCCTGTAGGATTCCAGGGGGGGCAATGCACCCTTGCCCCCCCAGTTCCGGCGCCTATGAATATGTAGGCCTATATTTTATTTTTTTTAGTAAGGACTGAAAATGGACGATAAAATTTTGTCCGAAACGTCTCCTTCGGCATTTGGCTTCCTTTTTTTTGCTGCTCCCGTAGTTGCTCATTCCCAACTGATTTTATATCAATATTTTGTTATACCGGGAGACGTTCAACACGCTGACTTCTCAGTGCCACCCATCATAGTTTTCGACATGTAAAATTTCTTACAGTTAAGACTAATCCATTGTTTTTACGTTTTTAAAGTCTTTTTTGATTCTTTGGCCATTTACCGGTAAATCTATTATTTGGATGGAATTAACAAAATCGATGCTGACCGCTAGATCACTAAACAAGAACTCTCTGCCTCTGCTTTTGAATTTTTAAATAATTGCAATATTTAATTTTTTAAATTATGTTAGTCAAGCCATTTTGGCTTTTAAAGATAAATATGAAATTTAAGAAAAACTTATATTGTTTACTTCTGAAGGAAGCTCAATTGCCCTTCGAGTAGCCCTAGTCTTTTCGTCCCTGGAAATTAAGCATTACAAACGAATCGTTTTTTTTTTTTTTTTTTTTTTTTTTAATTTAAGATCTTTTTCGGCATCTAGAGTTGGTTGTATTGGTTCACCTATGTCATTAGAAAAATATTAACTATGTTAACTAATTTTTTTACAATTTTCCAACGACGAGATGTCTTTCAAATTTGCAAATTATTATTATCCACTGTGCGTGTGTATATTTTTATAAGCAAATTATATCAATTTCATCTTGTTTAAAGAGCCTAAATAATTAAAACATTGATTGGATAAATAATATATATTGTTTATATTAAATATTAAAGAGTTCAGATAAGTAGTACTAGAAAAAATTGGACATTTCGTGAAGCCTAAAAAAAGTAGATAAAGCACGTGGGCAATTTCTCAAAGAAAGGAATCTCCCCCTCTGAAGAGGATTCTTTCCCCCCTTTCCAATGTCGTGAATAAGACGTAAGCCTACTGCGCCCTTCTCACATGCATTCCGCCCTTCATACCTGTAGGAATGCGTTTTGTATTTTGCACTTTGTATCACGGGGCTTCAATGAAAGAATCTCTTTTTAAGGATGACGCTAAAAAAAAAGGCGGAAAAGTTCACACGTGCCAAGCACGGGACGAAATCCAACCGGACAACTTTGTCTTCTCTTTTTTCAATCTCTTTGATAAAAACAAAAAAATAAATTAATTCCGGAGGTGATTTTTGCTAAATTATTTGTCGTTTTTTGGCCAAATGGTGCAAACGCCCATTGCTGAAAATAATTGTATTCGTTTTTACTCTTATTAAAACCGCAATTCTAATTTGCTATTTCTTAAATTTAATTTTCAACATAAAGAATTTATATTCATCTCGGGATTTGTATAAGATAATTCGCACAAATTTAATCTACGTCTCTAACCATATTTTTAATTTATATCTTCTACTTCGTATCTTGAAAATTTATTTAATTATTGACTTTATAAGGTAAAAGAAAATTAGCTTTTATTTCAAAATATATTAATATTTTATACTCGTAATAATTTTTTCTTCTCTATGAGTTGTGCCAAACCATTTACAGCCCATTTGTTGTTATTTTTCAAGTTGAAACATGTCGCCTCGAGCAATCTACTATATTCGCCATCACACCCTTTCATTTCCCCCATTCTCCATTTACCCTTCTACACTTAAAAGGAAAAAAAAAACGGGATCATCTTAAAAAGCTGGAGGCCGGCCGGAGCAGAAATAGTTATAGAGCCAATCGACTAAATGCGGTGGTCTGGTCCAAAAGAGGAAAAAAGTGAAGATGAAGAGGAGGGGGGATATATCACTTAATGGCGGTCATTCAAATATATAACCTTATACTCGAGTTCTAAGAGCATTGGGATACAATATTAATCCTATAAAACATCAGTTATTACCTATACACAAAAAACTATATACATAGATTCTCAATAAAAATATCCATTAAAGTTCATTTTTAAAACATATCCTAAAATTATAGTTTATTAGATACTACTCGTAAAAAATATATTTTTGAAATAAGGGCTATAAAAATGTTTATACGAGTTGCAATCTGTAAAATTTTAATTCGAATTGAAGTAGTTAAAAGATGAATATGTTCCGCTTCGAAGGCTAATCCTAGATTTCCGTTTTATAGAGATACAAAGTGATCCTGTTTTATATGAGAGCATTCCTCAGCCACTTATTAGATTTAG
>JAKCPI010005970.1:0-22662 GCA_023213315.1 Euborellia annulipes
AAATCTCCTAGTTCCGGCCCTGCGACATATATTTAGTTTCCAACAGTACGGTAAATTCGATTTTCAAAATGTAAAATAGTATGGGAAAATATTTATATTTTGTTTCAATGACAATCATTTCTCCTATCTTTCCTATGAAATACAAGAGTAAAGTAGTCTTCAGAAGATTTCAATGGAAAAATGAAAATATACATTTTAAAGAGCATCTAAAAAAAAATTGATTTTTGAATTTGAGAAAATCGAAAAAAAAAGTGGATCGGTAAAATACTAGTACTCTTTGGCCGATTTTGTTCAAAGGCTTCCTGTCACGTGCCAGAGAGGTGCCTAACTTAAATATAAAATTTCAAATTCCTAGCTCTTTTCGTTTTTGAGATATTTTGTTCACAGACACACAGACAGACCATGTCGCGAAAACCACTTTCTTGGATTCAGGGAACCCCAAAACGTGTATATCCTTCAAAATCACGACACCGAATTGTTTACATGAATCCAATACTTTCTCTTTTTATATATTAACATATATAGTGGTAAGAGAAAGTAAAATGAGTAATATTTTCACTCTCAGAAAATGAAAAAGAAAGAGAAGGGGGCACTTGCACTTTATTTTGTTCTAAGTGCATGCAATCATTTTGTTTTTCTATAACGAGAAGAAGAAAACCTTCTAGTGGAATATGTACCTACATTATGAATGAATAATCTCTTCTCTCTCTTTCTCCCTCATACCAACAACCATCAGTCTTCATACATTTATTAAAGAGTTCAAAAAAATAAAGGCAATTTCTCCGTCTTTGTGGACGTTTCTGCGGCTACTAGCCATATTTAAAACAAAATCCGTTCCATCTCTCTTCTAATTCGCAATTTGTTTCAAACATATACAGCACAGATTCATTAAGCATCTCAAATAGCGATCTTGTATGGAATAAACATGAAAGTTTTGAGGACCTCTGATTCCAAAAAAAAAGTGGTTTTCGCGACATGGTCTGGGTCTGTCTGTCTATGTGTGTCTGTTGGGAACAAAATATCTCAAGAACGAAAAGAGCTAGGAAGTTGAAATTTTATATTCAAGTTAGGCACCCCCTGGAGGTGTGAAAATAAGCTTTTAATCAAAATCGGGTAAAGAGTTCTAGTACTTTACTGATGTACTTTTTCAGTTTTTTTTCGATTTTCTTAAAATTCGCTCCAACGATTTTTTTTTAAATTCATAAACCAATTATTTTTTAGATCCTCTTTAAAATGTATATTCTCATTTTGCCATTGAAATATTCTGAAGACCACTTTACTCTTGTACTTCATAGGAAAAATGGTTACATAGTAAGAAAAGATAAATATTTATCCATGTTTATAAATTTTACATCTTGAATTTTAACATATCGGCGGAAACTAAATACACATAAACATGTTGACACAAAAAATCTGGTGTGACAAGCACAGAACACAACTTTTGATTACTGACAATGTAAGAGAAAGTTGTGTGTTGTGTGACCAGTCACACCAGATTTTTTTATTTTTATTCCCAGACCATTCCGCATCTTTGCAAATTAGATCCTATAACTAAAAGCAAAGATCCTACTTTTAAAGATCAGACAAACAAATTAATATGATTAACTGAAAATTAATCAAAACTTTTGAATGTTTGCTCCACAATAAGATTTTCCCCTCCATTTCATAAAGGAAAGTCTCGTATTATTCTTTTCCATTTTCAATAATAAAAGTAAAAATGTTTTCATCGTTTGTTTATTCGCATATTATATGTAAATATAATAATAGAGATGAGCAAAATCATGACATTGCGTATAATATAATTAGCAACTATCTCTCTCTCTCTCTCTCGTTGACGATGCTTTTGAATTATAATTATTAAACTAACCCAAGTGCCTTTTGGTCATACAATAATGCAATTATATATAACGACATTCAGCCATGCAAGCAATCATTGAAGTTCAATTGGGATAACTTAATTCCCAATTGAGTCAACACATGGAAACAGAGAGTGGACTTGCACTCCCACGCATCGCGTCCCTTCCTACAAACGATAGATAGATAGATGACATTTCAATTCAATTTTAATATCACAATGTCAATTCCTCATCAATTAATTTTTTGACCTCTTTGTATAGTAGGGTGAAATGTACAGTAGGATCCAAAAAGTCAAATTTTGAATTCAGAGTTGCTATAGTGCGGTTGGTAAATAAAAGAAAAAGAAAAAATAATTTTTTCAAATCGGATTTCATCTTCTGATCGCGCAATCGGCCGAATGTTTCATAAAATTAGTGAAAAACTTAATTTTGTATTAATTACTTATTACAAATATAAAAATCTGGTGTGATTGGTCGTACAGAACTCTTACCTTCGGTGATCGAAAGTTGTGTTCTGTGCTGATCACAACATATTTTTTATGTTGACATATGTTTAGTTTCCGACAGTTCGGTACATTTTAATTCAAAATGTAAAATTTATAAACATAGAAAAATATATATTTATATTTTATAATCTTGACAACGATTTCTCCTATCCTTCCTATGGACGTTCAAGAGTAAAGTGGTCTTGAGAATATTTCAATGGCAAAATGAGAATATACATTTTAAAGAGCATCAAAAAAATAATTGATTTATGAATTTTAATCAAAATCGTTAGGAGCGAATTTTGTGAAGATTGAAAAAAAAAATGTAAAAAGTACATCTGTAAAGTACTAGTACTTTTTGACCGATTTTGATCAAAAGCTTCATGTTACGTCTCAGGGGAGCACCTAACTTATATATATAAAATTTCAACTTCCTAGCTTTTTTCGTTTTTGAGATATTTTGTTCACAGACACAGACAGACCTTTCGAAAACCAATTTTTTGGATTTAGGGGACCTCAAATCGTGTATATCCATCAAAATCGCGACATCGAATTTTTGACACGAATCCAATACTTTCTATATATATATATAAATAAGAGAAAGTAAAAAATGTACAACGTTTCGACTGCTTATTCTGCGTTTTCAAGTACTTTGCATTTGTTAAATTAGTCTTTAGTAGAGAAGCTAGGGAAATTAAATAACATTTTTACTTTCTCTTACATTTATGTATATTTATATATAAATTTTCGTGTAAAGAAAACAAATATAAAATTCGAATCATTGGGGGATTATTTCTCTTTATATATAACACTGGTCAACACGATTTTTGGGTCTGGCTTCTTCATATGAAATTTTTGTTTCTCCTACTCCAAAAATAAATGTAAAAATAATTTTTTTAATCAAAGTTTGCTTTTGTAGAAACTAGAGCAATTTTTCGAATTTTTTACTAAGAAGACCGGACATTTTTATATCTCGTAAACTAAGCATATTTTGTGCACCATAGTACCATACAAAGTTGTAGAGCATTAAATTTGCTACAATCTGGTTGTTAAAACGGATATGTAGACCCAATATTAACCGAGGTACGGCCGATCAAAGTTAGACCATGTTTCTCGAATGTAAAACAAAAAAAATTCGTTAGGCCGTTTCTCGGTTAATATTGAGTTTACAAATTTGATTTATCAACCAAATTTTAGCAAATTTAATACTCTACAATTTTGTATTTTACTGTAGTGGAGAAAATATGTTTAGTTTTCGAGATATAAGCGAAAAACTGAAGAAAGTCTCAGTTTCTCGAAATATAAAACAAATAGAAACTTTGATCGGTCGTATCTCGATTAATATTGGGTCTAAATATTCGTTTTATCAACCAAATATTAGCAAATTTTATGCTCTACAAGTTTGTAATATATTATAATTAACAAAATATGTTTAATTTGCGGGATATAAGCGAAAAACTGGAAAAAGTCTAAAATGAAAAAAAAAAGAAAATTTGATCGGCCGTATCTCGGTTAATATTGGGTCTAGAAATTCGTTTTATCAACTAAATTTTAGCAAACTTAATGCTCTACAACTTTCTAATGTATTATGGTGCACAAAATATGCTTAGTTTACGAGATAGAAGCGAAAAACTGAAAAAAGCACACAAATTTTGAAGTTTTTTTTTATTTTTTCAAACCCCTGTATCATTTAAACAAAAGCAAACTTTAAAAGCTAAAAATTGAAATTTAAGTGTTTTTTGGTGCCTAGAATCAGAATTCCAGCATTAAAACAGAAACCCAAAAAAAAATCTTTTTTTGTTGACCTGTGTAATATAAGAGACTTTAAAAACGTGTATTTCTCTTGAAAATTCATTTTAGGCGTGCGCGATAATTTTTTATTATTCAAAAAATAACTCAATAAATATTATATTAATTATTGATAATGGATACCAATCAATTTAAATAAATAGGCCTCCGATGCCGAAAAAGACCTTAATAAAAAAATAAGTATTTATTGATAATAGGGGTGGGTAAATAAAATGAGTCCTTTAAAAATTATTTTCATTCGAATTTATCCCTAATAAATAAATAAATACAAAAAATAACACTTGGAAGTATTTTATTTAAATTGCGGTGAGTTTTAAGGGTGGATAAATGAAGTGAGTCTTTTAATAGTTATTTCAATTTCGAATTTATTCCCAACGGAATAAAACCCCGTTAGTTTGCAAGTGAATAGAATTTTTTTTAATAGAGAACTTATTTGATAATTTTAATTCTGAGAGGAATGCTACTAGAGCTTGCAGGCTGCCTACCTGTCAGGCGGTCTTTCGTTTAGTTGAATTTGAGACGAGCCATGAGTCAGTCATTCGGTTCAGCTCCACTCTCTCTCTCTCTCTCTCTCTCGCGCGCGCGTGTTGAGTTTCTTTTATATTGTGTTGTGATTTGTGCAAATAAGACGTTCATCCCCCAACCCCGTCTGGTCGTCTTGTTATTAAGGTAATCAATATTTGCTTAACGTATTAAAAATTTCTATTTTCAATTTTTTTTCTCTCTTAAAATATATTTATAAAATTATCCAATTTTTAAAATATAACACTATGATGAAGTCGTGTACCCCATGGGGGAGGGTGGGAAAGGGTGTAAATCACCCCTTCTAATAAACAAAATAGTATTTTTCTTTAAAAATAAAATTTAAAATAAAATTTTTACCTTTAAGCAAATGGATTACTTTCTCTCCCTCCTCACCCTCCACCACCCTAACGGAGAATTTAGTTTTCCTATAATATATAATAAGAAATTATTATTAAATTAATTATTATACTGGCTGTGAGTATTAACTATATAATTTCTATTATTATTAAATAATGGAAAATATTCTTAAACTTTTATCTCTCATCTGTGATCAGTGGCGATTCCAGAGGTGTTTCTCGGGGGAGGGGGTAATCTGGAGTGACTGGTCGCACAGCACACATTTTTTTCTTAATTTCGGTAATTTAAAGGCGCATTCTCTACTTGTTTGCCAGAATATAAATACAAATCAAATTTTTAAGTATTAATTTTTAAAATTTTACATTCAAAATACATTTTTTTTTTCGAAAAAAGTATTTTTTCAAATCTCAGGGGGGTAATTACCCCCCTTTACCCCCCCCCCCCCTTGTATCCGCCCTTGTCTGTGATAGAGTGATTTTTGGAGGTGGAATTTGTTTTTTAATGCCAGAGCTCGCCTCCCCTAATTTTAATTTTAAAAAATTCAGATGATTTTTTTACTTTCTCTTACTCTATATATGAATTATATGTAGAGAAAACATTTTCTTTAATATGTTGACGTTTTCTGAGTCGTAACATGCTACAAGCCTGTATATCCGTCCTTCGTTTCGTGAATATATTTCCTTTGTTTGTAGTTTTATGTAAAATTCGATCACCCTCGGCTCTCGCATCCCGTTATAGATATTTATTAATTCAAATTCACCCTACTCTACAAATTTTCTTAATATACTGTACTTTATATGTTTGATTGAGGAAAAAATAATTCAAATTTTTTTTTAACTTGAAATTAAAAAAAAAAATCTTCTGGTACACAAAAAATTTCTTCAACATTCTTGAACAAGTAGTTTATTATTATTATTATTATTATTTTTTTATAAACAAATATTTTTAAAGATCAACTTTTTGGAAAAATATTCTTTTGTCGTTTTTTTTCCCAGAACTCTTATCTATATTTTAGATTAGAGGTTCTTAACAAGGGGTGGCTGCGTCCCCAAGGGGAGTGCTAGTCGATTTATAGAAATTCTTTCTATAAAATTTTATCTTTTTACTTTCTTTACGCAAATTTTGAAAAATATCAAATGTGAAAGGCATGAGTTATTCTTTTGGTCTAAAGGAGGGGGGAAAAACACCCGCCCCCTTAAAAATGTTTAAAGAGGCCGCCAAGCATTTCTTAATTTAAAAAAAAAAATTAATAAAAAATGACCACCGATCAAGACTGAGTGATGCATGCTATTGATCAGCTTGTATCGAAAAAACGGTGCCAAATTTCTCATTAAAAATTTCAAATATAAATTGTTCTTTCTTGTTTGTTTTTAATATTTTGCATTAAAATTTTTATATGAAATCTTCACTTTTTTTAAATTTTTATATTTTTTTACTTTCTCTTACCTCTATATACTGTATATGTTATCGATGTCGAGATTTTGATGGATATACACGTTTTGAGGTCCCCTGAATCCAAAAAAGTGGTTTTCGCGACATGGTCTGTCTGTGTGTGTGTGTCTGTGGTCTGTGAACAAAATATCTCAAGAACGAAAAGAGCTAGGAGGTTGAAATTGTATATTTAAGTTAGGCACCCCCATGGGACGTGACACGAAGCTTTTGAACAAAATCGACCAAAAAGTACTAGTACTTTACTGATGCACTTTTTAGTTTTTTTCGATTTTCTCTAAATTCGCTCCAACGATTTTTTTTTTAAATTCAAAAATCAATTATTTTTTAGATTCTCTTTAAAATGTATATTCTCATTTTGTCATTGAAATCTTCTAAAATATTTTCCTATACTTATACATTTTACATCTTCAAATTCGAATGTTCCGTACTGTCGGAAACTAAATTTATGTCGACACAAAAAATCTGGTGAGACAAGCACAGTACACAACTTTCGATTACCGAAGGTAAGAGAAAGTTGTGTGCTGTGCGCCAGTCACACCAGATTTTTTTTTAATTTTTTAACTGCCAACATTTCGTTCTTGAAAAATTATTTGACATATAAATTTAGAAGCAACTTCTTATCCCGCTTAAGAATTAATATTTCCCGTCTAAAGCAGGCGTTGTGGCTAGTTATAAAAATATCTTATTAATTGTTAAAATTTGAAAAAAATAAAATAAATAAAATCGACTTAAATTTAAAGTCAAACTTCTCAAAACAATTCGATATATCCCAGATTAAGTAACGACGGGAAAGAATATATTTATAGAAGAAGTTAAAATTTTGTTGCGACAGATCGTTAAAGTTATGGATATGGAGAAAATATACACCAGCGGTTGCTTTCCACAATTAAAATAATTTATTTTGCAAATATTTCGGAATGCCTACGCAATCCATCTTCAGTGCATCAACTGGAACATTAAAAGATATACATGATACACCAGATAAGTAATTTTTTTACAAAATTATATCAATTTACGTACATTCATAGGCGCCGGAACTGGGGGGGGGGGCAAGAGAGTACATTGCCCCCCCTGGCATCCTATAGGGGGGGGCAATATGTCTTCTTTTATTTATTTTTAAAAATGATATATTTTTACTTTTGAAAAATAAAATCTTCTAAATTAAAAAAAATTAAAAGAGTAAGAAATTCATTTTTTTCCAAATTTTTTCTAAAAATTTTCGATAAAATCACTAGCAAATTTTTTAAAATTTTAATTTTATAAAAATTGTGATTTTATTTAAAATCTTTAAAGTTTTATAGTAGATTTGTTTTTGTTTTATACTATTTGAACATATTAAATTATTTTAATTTTCTAAAAAAAATATTTTTTGCTTCCCCCCCCCCCCCCCACTGATTCAAATTCGTTCTGGCGCCCCTGCGTACATTACACATATGTGGAGCGTGTTTTAATGATAAAATTTTTTTGTATGAGAAGTCATTCAACAATTCATGTGCAAGCCACTGAGGGGAAACTATGTAAGTTAATAATTTATTGTTTTTAGTTTCCTTCAGTGGCTTGCACATGAAAAAGTCCACCCTAATTGTTGAATGGCCTCTCATACAAAAAAATTTTATCATTAACACACGCTCCACATATGTGTAATGTACGTATATTGATATAATGTTGTAAAATAATTGTCTATCAGCTGTAACATGTATATTCTTTTAATATTTCAGTTGATACACTGAAGATGGATTGCGTAGGCATTCCGAAATATTTGCAAAATAAATTATTTTAATGTGGAAAGCAACCGCAGGTGTATATTTTCTCCATATCTATAACCTTGAATATATTTATGTGTTTAACCATGTTTTGCAACTTGGTTGCCTAATTTTTTTAATTAAATAATGAAATAAAAAATTTTAAGTTAAAATAAATATATTTATTATCTAAAATGGAAATTGACATTCTTACCCAAAAAACGCCATCTATCTCTTAAAAATATTTTTATTTTATTAATAAATAAATACGGACACTGGCATATGTAGATAATATGAAAAAAATGCTCCTTTCCATTTGGATTCCCTCTAAATCCATTAAAGCCATTTCATTCGGATGACTTTAGTTTTTCATGTATGACGAAAAAGGGAACTATATCTCTAAATATGTATATCCAGGATATAGAGCTAGCTATATGTATTCTATTCTCGGTTATATACTTTCGACAGAGGGCACACCTGGTTCTCCATGTCTGTATGTTTGTCCTTATTAAACATGGCAAGTCGGGCGTTAATAATGTTTATATGTGTGTGTGAGTTTGTACTTAGGAGATAAAAAATGCCAAGGATAACGAGGATCTCTCTTCTGCTGTTGGCATATTTAAAATTATTTTCGATATATGGTGATAAATTTTAATCATCTTGGAAAAAAAAAAAAAAAAATATAATACTTTTTATTTGATAAAAAAAATATACGGAAAAATAAAGAAAGGAGAAAATGGAAATGAAAAAAAAAAAAAAAAAATTGCACAAACGTAGTTGATATACGCTGTAAATAAAAAATTTGCTCTTAAAAAAAAATATTTTGCAAGATCCTCTGCTATCTTAAAAAATCTGGTGTGACAGGTCGCACCAGATTTTTTGTGTCGACATAAGATTAGTTTCCGACAATACGGTACATTGGATGCAACTGAACACTATACAAGATCAACATAATCAGCTGTTAAATGCAAATGTTGCCAGATCTATATTATGCAAAGAAATACTTGAGTCAAAAGTCATTCATTTATTATTTTTTTGCTAATCAAATTATTAACTTAATCTAATAATAGGTCACGACTAAATTATAATAATGAATTTATGGATTCAAATTTTTCATTTTATTAAAAAATAAATTTAGATTCTATTCTGACTTACTATCCGAACAACCTTAATTAAAAACTCGATGTTGAGAAAAGTATATTTATTTATAGCTGGATAATATAAAGGTTATTAATGAGAAAGAGGATGAAAAAAGAAGAGCAGCTAGTATTTGTTTCATTTATTTAAGGCTCATTAGGCTAACGTTTCGGTCTCGGTCGTGACCATCCTCAGAGCTTATGAGCTGTCAATACGAGACAAATTTTACAAACTCAATTATATAATTCATAGTCGGCGGGCTTTCCGCCTAGCCAGGGGGCTTCACTCCCTGGACCCCCCGCCTCCGGCGAGCAATTGCCCTCTTCTGGCGGGCAAGTTTATTGCCAATTTAGGATATATCTTGTTGCAATGCAACTGTTAAGATGTTAAGGAACGATCTTGAATTCAAGCGAAGGTACCGACTGGGCACAACAGAAAAGGGTCTGTTTATGACTGTTTAAAGCTCAGTCGTATGCGTGCTCTCTTCTTTTTTCAACTGCTGCGTAGCTCCGCCCACAGAGGCTAGTCGTACAACCAGAAAGCTGTTTCACAATGCACAAATGACGCTCTTTAATTTCTAAGCTAACTTGTAGTATTTGTGTTCCCATATTGAAGAAATTTGATTATAATTAATTCTCCAAAACATTAAGAGATTCAAATTATTACTACGTTACTCCCAGGTCCATGCACTAAATGTGTACTTAATTTCAAATAGATACATTGAAAATTGTGGATTTCTATAGAACATATACATACATATTTACATACATACATACATACGTTTTTCGCATTTCATTTTTATATAATTATATATATAGATATATAGATAGAATATAGATAACCAATAAGTTATAATTAAAGTATATAAATAAATATAAATTAAAGTGCACAGGTTTAAACAATTCAGTCTATTTTTGGAAGAGTAACAGTCGTTTGGGTGAGTCTAATGTAAGGTACCTGTAGTCGATTAGACGCACCAAACGACTGTTACTCTTCCAAAAATAGACTCATTTGTTTAAACCTGTGCACATTCATTTAAATTTATTTATATACTTTAATTATAACTTATTGGTTATGAATTATATAATTGAGTTTGTAAAATTTGTCTCGTATTGACAGCCCAAGAGCTCTGAGGATGGTCTCGACCGAGACCGAAACGTTAGCCTAATGGGCCTTAAATAAATGAAACAAATACTACCTGCACTTCTTTCTTCATCCTGTTTCTCATTAATAAAAACTCGAGTTTATGTTGCTCTCTATAAAATTTTGTATGGAAAAACAATACTCTAATTTGATCATTCCCCCCCCCCCAAAAAAAAGCAAAGATAAACTTTCTTTTTAACTTAGAGTTTGTTGATCTATATATATTTGGGGGTTAAAAAAAAAAACCTTTATAACAACAACAACAACAACCAGGCGGGGGATGAGAAAAAGGACAATATGAACAAAAAAAAAAAAAAAAAAAAATCCGGACCAATTGGGTTGAAACAACACGGTTGTGTCAAGCGGCATCCAACTGACCAACTAAACGTCGCACACACGTTGTTACGACTTAATTGTTTCGAGTTAATTGTTGATGAAAAACGTGCCCCGAGTACCAACAGATCAGAGAGAGAGGGTGGAGATCTTTTTTTTTTTTTATGTTGTTGTTACTTGACTCTATGACCTCACCCATTCCTCCCTCGCCTTTTTTTTTTTTTTTGTGCCTTCCTCCCCCTGGGATCACTCCTTGTTGCTTGTTCCTTGTTCGCCTAGCAAAAGCCATTTCCTTTACCTACTTTTTATTCTTTTTTATTATTCGAGAGAGGAAAAAAAAAAAAATCTTATAAAGGAAAAAAAAATGCATATTATACATTTACGTTAATTGATTTTCCTTTAATTCGGTCTTTTATATAATTATACAAAAGATTCTATTATAATGAGAAATTTATAAATTCATAAATAGATGATATTGGTAGATTACAAGTTTCCGAATCCTATTCAGCTATCGAAATCTCTTCTAAAGTTTTAATAATAATCTTGCAATTTCTGATAAAATAAATTTAATAACGTTTCTAACTAATAACGCAAAGGCAAGAGTTTATAGATACCAAGGATAGCGGGCAGTCCGAACCCGCGTCTTTTGGTATACGAGGTTAGCACGCTAACCCCTACACCAAGCCCGAGAGCAAAAAAATACTTAATTTAGACAAATCCTCAAACGCCCTCAGGCTTGGCGTAGTTGGTAGCGCGCCTGCTTTGTATACCAAGGGTCGCGGGTTCCGACCCCCAACTACTTGGGGTCCCATGATATTACTGATAATAATAATATTTATTTATGTCCTCCAAAATACATTTGAAATATTTATACATAATTTGGATACCAAATGGCTTAAATAAAAATGCCTGGACCCCAATATAGTATATAGGCCTATATTTTCATAATAACGGTTATCAAATAAAGTCTTATATGGCCTGAGTTGCCGAAAAGGCTCTGTGAATGTGTGTGTAAAAAAAAAAAAATTAATTTAAACAAATTGTCAAATGCCCTCGGGCTTGGCGTAACTACGCCAGTTGTCAGCGCGCTTTCTTTGTATGCCAAGGGTCGCGGATTCGGGCCCCAGGTAGTCCGATGATTTTATTTAAGCTATTTGGATACCAATTGGAAACTCTATGAGGAGAGGGAGTTGCTGTCACATCCCGTCCTGTGGAAGGGACGTAAAGAAGAGTCCCTCTCAGTGATGCATTCTTAGGCTACACGCCGGTGCTGAGGGAGTCCCTCCTCCGCCCTAGCTTAGAAGAGATTGGATAAAAGGAACCGGGTGGAACCAGAAATAAGGATTAGTTCACTAGTTAGTATTGAACGCAGGACGAGTAGTAAGAGATAGGAAATAATGTATCTTCACGTGGTGCCGGTATATGGCTACGACCAGAGGCCGGTTGTGTCTCTTCATGGACGTAAGCATCTCGGATAAATAAACGGGGATCCCGATAGGCATTTCAAATAAAAAAAAAAAAAAAATACTTTTTCATTTCTTTTTAAAAGGCCTAGCAAATATTGCTCTTGGGAATTTAGACAGTAAATTTCATTATATTCTGGAACATTTAATCAAAATCACTTTATAAAATGATTAAACTAATAAAATTTTTATTGAATTTTTACTTTTTTTTTTTCAAACTCACTTGATTACAACAAATGGTGCTTAAGCTCAATTGGAAGTCACTCAGTTGGTTAATACAATAAATGTCGACGGCAGAGAGAAGAAATACGACATATTGACTAAAAAAATAAATAAATAAATAAATAAATGGTTGAAAGAAGAGAGATGATATTAAAAAATCTGTTTCTTTATGATTAAAAAAAAAAAAAAAAAAAAATCGGCGACAAGAAGAAATTCAGATTTTATCCAGCTGAAAAATTGAAATCAAATCTATGCAACTGAATGACTTTTGTGATTGAAGAATATCCATCTATCAATGAGAAACCTGATAATTATAGATAGATATTTTCGTATACAATAAGAGGCTAAAGTATCGTATATAATACAATTTATTATTGACAAATCCTAGTTCAATCACAGGTGGGATTTGTAATATGTGTATAATTTCCAATAAATGAAGATGGGTCAAACCCAACCGGCCTCTGGTCGTAGCCATCTACAGGCACCCAGTGAAGTTACATCATTTCCTATCTCTAACTCCTCCTCCTGCTTTCTTTAGCTAGTGAACTAATCCTTATTTCTGGTTCCAACCGGCTCCTTATATCCAACCTATTCTATGCTATGGAGGATGTCCTGGTTTGAGGAGGGACTCATACTCCTACTCCTCTAGCTAGTGAACTAACCCTTATTTCCGGTTCCTTTTATCCAAACTCTTCTATGCTAGGGAGGATGTCCTAGTTTGATAGTTTGAGGATGGACTCCCTCAGCACCGACTCCTTTCAAAGAATGCATCACTGAGAGGGAACCTTCTTTACGTCCCTTCCACAGGACGGGATGTCACAGCAACTCCCTCTCCTCGTAGAGTTGCCTGGGGGCTATTGTGGTGAGATCCAATATTCCAATCCAGAGCCTACTTTAAGATTTTTTTTTTTTAACCATTCACACTTTTTTCTCATTCACACTCACATTCACACAGTCTTTTCGGCAACTTGGGCCATATAAGACTTGACGATAACCGTTATTTCATGAAAATATCTATTGGGAGGTCCAGGCATTTCTATTTAAGCCATTTGGTATCCAAATGGCTTAAATAAAATCATCGGACTGCCTGGGGTCCGAACCCGCGACGTTTGGTATTCGAGGTTAGCACGCTAACCTCTACACCAAGCCCCGAGGGTTACTTGAGGATTTGTTTATATTAAATAATTATTTTTATTAAGATGATCAAGAATATGGCTGTTTAACTTAATAAGGATAGCGGATGGCAGCCAGGAAAAATAAAATCAGATAAAAATAAAATCAATTTCTATCAGATTGTCTTTATTTGAATGTCGACGTTTCGGACGACAGTCGCGTCCTTTCTCAGGACAATCAATCCTTAAGAAAAAAATACAGATGGACGTATTGGTGGTACTTTACAGAAAACTGAAATCGTGCATGAAATAGACCTGATGCAATTTCAATAGTTCAACTATTTCAGTTTTCGTTAAAGTTCCAATACGTCCATCTGTATTTTTTTCTTGACGATTGATTGTCCTGAGGAAGGACGCCACTGGCGACATTCAAATAAAGACACTCTGATAGAAATTGATTTTATTTTTCCTGGCTGCGCTATCGTTAATATTTTTATTTTTATTTAATGGAAAAATCCCGCACACCCAGAATTTTAACAGGGATCTTCTTTGTAGAAGCCGACACCCTAGCCCGCTACACCAGCGAGCCCCCAAAAAGAAATAAAAAAGTATTTTTTGTGAATTTAATATAGTTACTAAAAATTAGTGCTATCTAAAGAGAGATTCTATTTCTCTTTTTAATGTTAATTAGTTTTTTGCTCTCTTACTAATTAACTAACAAAACTAATACTTTCTCTACTAAGCAAATGGACTGCCAATGAGGTTCCAAATCAGCAAACAAAAAGTTCACTCTATATTATGATATACGGTACGTATAGCAGCCAGCTATCAAGAGGGGGAAAGTAATGAGACTGTCTGCTGGTTACTCTGGTCGGTGGTAAATTAACTTGCGTAGTACGGGGGGGGGGGGTTCTCGTAAAATCCTGATCAAGAGGCGGTGGTGGTGCATCGCCGAGAGATGGCCAGAGGGTTTAGCCTCAATTAGCCTCACAGCCAATCCTCATCCTCAACTCTTAGCTGTTAAGCTCTTCATCTCGCCGGATATAGGGTGACTCACAAGTACCAGTTGTCTAATTCAATTTTAGATTATTTTTTACTCTTGATTAAATCATTTAAGCCTTCAAGATTGTTATCATTAGTAATAAAAGAAAATTTTGGTTATAATCATAGGTTATTTCAAGTTTCGGGCTTCAGTTCCTTTTTTACTTTCTCTTACCTCTATATATATGTTAATATATAGAGAGAGAAAGTATTGGATTCATGTCAAAAATTCGATGTCGAGATTTTGATGGATCTTTACGTTTTGAGGTCCCCTGAATCCAAAAAATCTGGTGTGAATGGCGCACAGCAAACAACTTTCTCTTTCCTTCGGTAATCAAAAGTTGTGTACTGTGCTTGTCTCACCAGATTTTTTGTGTCGACATGTATTTAGTTTCCGACAGTACGGTACATTCGATTTTCAAGATGTAAAATTTATAAGTATGGGAAAATATTTATATTTTGTTACCATGGCAATCTTTTCTCCTATCTTTCCTATGAAGCACAAGAGTAAAGTGGTCTTCAGAAGATTTCAATGACAAAATGAGAATATAGGCCTACATTTTAAAGAGAATCTAAAAAATAATTGATTTATGAATTTTAAACAAAATCGTTGGAGCGAATTTTGAGAAAATTGGAAAAAACTGAAAAAGTACATCAGTAAAGTACTAGTACCCGAATTTTTCCAAGGACGAAACCTAGCGTTATATCATATTGGTACCAGAAATACAGTGTAGTGTATATTTAAAAATTAAAAAAAAATAAATAAATTTTGTACAAGCATGCACAAATTCAGTTCGGTTTCACACGGCACAATCATGCTTGTGCAAGCAACAGCGAATGCCGAAAATTAAAAAAAAAAAAAAACAAAGTGTAACAAAATGTAATTTATTCGAAGATAACAAGATATACTCACACATGGATGGCGACCACGAGCTACGCAAAAAAAAACAATGTCAGACGTCTATAAAATGGCGGAGAGTTTTGCTTGCTCAAATATGCTTGTGCATGATTAAAATTCAATTGATCATCAAGCGGCTTGCACAATTAATCTACAGACGCTACAGTTTCTTTGTATGTTTGTATAAAAAGATAGTGCATGCTTATCAAGTTTGCAGTTATGTGAGGTAACTACTGGAGATTGAATATTTTACAATATTTTACCTGTATAATACTATCAGACTACTGGGATTTAGAGTGTCGATTTGTGTACTCATCATATCACTTGACGAGACATCACCTCGAGCAAATATCCAACCCCAGGGGGTACCTCTAGGTAAGTAGATCCTCACTCTCTCCCCCTGGCTGTTTCTCAAATTGAGCTTTGCAGTTCCATCAGGGTCATTTGAATTATCTAGGGAGAATTAAGGGGGTGTTAGGCATTAACGGATTGTGGACAAACGATAGTTCTGATTTGATTTAACCAAGCAGGCAGGCCCTTGGCCTCTCTTGAATCTATTAATTATATATTCCTATTCGAAATTGGAACAGCAGCAACGGGATAGAATTTATAGATGAGTTTTTTTTTCAGATGATATAGTAAATATGCAGCGTTTTTGATTTTTTAAAACATTCACACTTTTTTCTCATTCACACTCACACTCACTCTCACATTCACACTGTCTTTTCGGCAACTCAGGCCATATAAGACATTTACGATAACCGTTATTGAATAAATATACATATATGGGGTCCAGGCATTCTTATTTAAGCCATTTGGTATCCAATTGGTTTAAATAAAATCATCGGACTGCCTGGGGCCCGAACCCGCGACGTTTGCTATACGAGGTGTGCACGCTAACCTCTACACCAAGCCCCGAGGGCTATGCAGCGTTTCGTAACAGTTTAAAAGACAACACTCTAACATTTACTATTTCTCTTCAAAAAAGATTTCTTTAAAAGTTGAGTCAATTCTCTGACTATTTGGCAGCTAATTTATTAAGCTTATCTGAATATACCAATATCTGTATATAATATTGGCGGAGTGTCCGTCTGTATGCCCGCCTGTCACGCTTTATTTGACCTACTTGCCGTTGGAATTTTGAAAAAAATGTTGGTGTCTTGTAAAGGACGTTATGCAGAGGCCAGGAAAAATACTCGGGCCCCGAAATTCATATAACTTTTTGCGTTATTAATTCCTAAAGTTACGATTTTTCCCATAGGAAATGTATAGAGAAATATTTATGTATTCTATGAATGTATACAAATCCTCAAGCAGGCACTGGATTGGAATAGTAATGATAATGTTTACTTTCTCTTACCTCTATATATGTTAATATATAGATAGAGAGAGAAATATTGGATTCATGTCAAAAATTCGATGTCGAGATTTTGAAGGATATACACGTTTTGATATCCCCTGAATCCAAATAAGTGGTAGAAAATAAAAGGCCGTGCAGCTATGTTTATTTCTTTATTTAAGAACCAAATAAGTGGTTTTCGCGACATGATCTGTCTGTCTGTGAACAAAATATCTCAAGAACGAAAAGAGCTTGGAGGTTGAAATTTTATATTTAAGTTAGGCACCCCCCTGGGACATAACACGAAGCTTTTGAACAAAATCGACCTAAGAGTACTAGTACTTTACTGATTCACTTTTTCAGTTTTTTACGATTTTCTCTAAATTAGCTCCAACGATATTTTTTTTAAATTCAAAAATCATTTATTTTTTTAGATTCTCTTTAAAATGTATATTCTCCTTTTGCCATTGAAATCTTCTGAAGACTACTTTACTCTTGTATTTCATAGGAGAAATGGCTGCCATAGTAACAAAATATAAATATTTTCCCATGCTTATAAATTTTAGGCCTATATCTGAATTCAAATGTTCCGTACTGTCGGGAACTAAATATATGTGGACACAAAAAATCTGGTGTGACAAGCACAGAACACAACTTTCGATTACCGAAGGTAAGATAAAGTTGTGTGTTATGCGACAGTCACACCAGATTTTTAATTTTCTTTTAATTAAGAAAAGGCAAGGGTTCACCGCAGGCGGGTCCGAGCCAGCTGACGAGGTCCAGGGCGGCTACTAGTATAAAATTCGTTAATGACCAGCTGTCTCTCACTCTCCTCTTGACATCTATACAACCTGTAGGAAAATTTTATATAATTCCATGAAGGTATATAATTAAAAAATCTGGTGTGACTGGCGCACAGCACAACTTTCGATTACCGAAGGTAAGAGACTGTACTGTGCTTGTCACACCAGATTTTTGTGTCGACATGTATTTAGTTTCCGACAGTACGATACATTCGATTTTCAAGATGTAAAATTTATAAGTATGGGAAAATATTTATATTTTGATACCATGGCAACCATTTCTCCTATCTTTTCTATGGAGTACAAGAGTAAAGTGGTCTTCAGAAGATTTCAATCACAAAATGAGAATATACATTTTATAGAGAATCTAAAAAATAATTGATTTTTGAATTTTAAAAAAATCGTTGGAGCAAATTTTGAGAAAATCGAAAAAACTGAAAAAGTACATCAGTAAAGTACTAGTACTCTTTGGCCGATTTTGTTCAAAAGCTTGTGTCACGTCCCATGGGGGTGCCTAACTTAAATATAAAATTTCAACTTCCTAGCTCTTTCGTTCTTGAGATATTTTGTTCACAGACACACAGACAGACACACAGACACACAGACACACAGACAGACCATGTCGCGAAAACCACTTTTTTGGATTCAGGGGACCTCAAAACGTGAAGATCCATCAAAATCTCGACATCGAATTTTTGACATGAACAATACTTTCTCTCTATATATATATTACATATATACATAGGTAAGAGAAAGTAAAAAATGAAGATATGAAATAACGCTATTTTAATTTTTCCTCTCTTTTCAAGAAAAAAAAAAAAAAAAATTCCCTTGGTTCTAAAGCGAATATGATGAATAAGTAATGTAGATAAATCGAGGTGTTTGCTCTATGTGTGAGTGTGTGTGTGTGTGTGTGTGTGTGTGTGTGTGTTGTGAGGAGCACCCTATGGACATGCAGTCAGTCGACTCCATAACGTTTCGCAATCTCTGCACCGCCTTTTGATGCTCTTTTATCTCACTTTCCTTCCATTCATTTTTCATTATCTAACTAGCTTTGTTATCTTTAGGTCTCTCATTCTCCCTTTTCATTATCATACGCTCTCTCTCTCTCTCTTCATTTTATTTCATCGCCGCTTTTTAGCTGCTTATAATAGCGTTTATCTTTCCCTCCTTCATTTTGACTCTCTTATACTTCTATTCAATAGAAGGGATTTGGATGACTAATTGATAAAGGTCAACGATTAAATATCTTTAAATAATAAATATATATGCTTGAATTATATATCTCCCAAGAGGATAGATATTATTTATTAATTTTTTAAGTGATTTTCTGTTTCATTGATTCTAAAGGGGATTAAACCCTCGATTATCGACCTCTTGATCCGCTAGTGCCTATATTATATTAATTAACCTAACATTGGTTAAAATATTTATTTTTCTTCATTATTCACATAACTAAATGAATGAATTTAATAAAAAATCAATTTGTATAATTTTTAAACACTTGTTCCTTTGAATACCCCTATAACATAAATTGGCTAACGCTGTGTTGAAGGTCTGGTGGGGATTGATAAAATGACTATGTTTGTTTTCCTTGTATCTGTTAAAAGAAGAAAAAAATATTATTATTATTATTATACGGATTTTATTGAATTGTGGAATGAAATAATAATCATTGCTTACGTCATGGCCCCCACCTTAGACATTAATATATATAGATATACTTTTCTATGTGTTCTTATACCTGTTGTAACTTGTCCACAGGCCAAGGGACCTAGAGCTCAGCTCCAGCTTCAAACCAGTCTAGGCAGAGCTGCCGACTCATAACGACCTCGTCTCCTCGTCAGTTGGCTTCAAAACCAGAATCTCTCATCTGGTGAGTATCTCTCCGAGTTTTTAAAATTATTTTTCATTTATAATTTAAATAAAACCTGCCTCTTGTGCCAAGGTTCGCACCCTGCGACAAAAATTTATTTCAATTTAATTGGCTACAAACTAATTGAATTAAGACTAAATGGCCTCCGATGCCGAAAAAACATCTTTAAAAAAAAAAAATATATATGCACTGATATTAAAATTTGACTAACACCTATCGCCCCCTTTTCATTTTCATTGTATGTCTAATTTTAATTTCAAGTAGAGTGCCAATTAATAAAGCCAGTTTTATTATTTTAAACAATTTTGTGTTACCATAGGCCTATATAAAAACAACCAAGAGTGTTTTATCCGGTCACTCTTAGCTCTAGTATCAATTTATGCATCTTACAGAAATACTCTATTACCTGCTGTACAAATTTACATGGTTCAATTTGAATCAAATTCATAGATTCTGGGATATGCATCTGCATTTACGTACAAAATATGATTTAAAATTTTTAACCAAAAAAGTACTTTATTTCGAAGTGAATCACTCAAGTTCCTCAGATAACGTTTTATTTTCAAAGTGAAAAAATACAACAGCTGCAGAAATAGTGATCGAAACGTTGAAATTTTCAAATATGAGTAGGATGGAAGCCAGGAAAGAAATCAGACAAAAATGTAATCAATCTTTATCTAATTTTTAATTTCGATTGCCGACGTTTCGGACGCAAATAGCGTCCTTCCTCAGGAGTACCCCCCCCATCTGTATTTTACTAACTACCGATTGTCCTGAGGTTCTCCCTATCGTTGAACGATAATCGTGAGAGTCGCGCCGAGGAACACTATACTATTAGGCCGCGATTGGAATACTCCTCAAATCAACAATCAGTCTCTCTTGAAAATAGGACGATTTAAAAAAAAAAAAAAGTCAAACAGAAAAAATATATCGCTGATTATATTATATTTATCAATATATAAATAATTATTAAAATCCAGAACGTCATGGCCATTAAACACGAATTATATATTAGATATTTAAATATTAAATTAAATTTTCATGACAGGCGGATTGACATCTACAACATAAGCATAAATAGATTAATTGATAATTATAACTTTATATTATTAGGATATACCACATCAATTTAAATTAAATAAATAATTAAATAGATGGTAGTCGTAGCACTCACTCGCCATTGTTAGTATTTGCAATTTGAATAACTTCCCCCCCCCCCCTCCCCCACCTCCCCCGAAAAGTTTTCACTAAAATGTTATCTACTTGCCGCTACCAACTGTGAGAGAGGCTCAAATCATTGAGCGCAATTCGCGTGAGAATAATCAAACTTGTAACTTTAGGAAAACCTCCCCCCCCTTCCACCCCTCTGATGTTTGTAATCATCAATGAAACGAGGACAATAAATATATTAACTTGTTTGGACGGTTTCCCTCTCTCTCTGATTATTCTCGAATAACTTGAAGGGGTGGGGGGGGAGGGTAGAGAGTTTGACACTTGTCCTCCTGCCTTGCCTATTCAATGGATTTAGTTGAATTCTAATCATAGGATTTGTGAAAAGCAAAGGAAATCACCAACACCTGACCCTTGTTGTTGGGGGTTCCTTTTCAAGCCAAAGGAAAGCCATTTTATTATGGAGTTTGATTATAATGAACTGTTAACAGTTTTTTTTTTCTCTTGCCTCTATATATGTTAATATATATAGAGAGAGAAAGTATTGGATTCATGTCAAAAATTCGATGTGTAATGGATATACACTATCCAAAATTATGGAAAAAGCCCTCAACATTCAAATTTTAAATCATCTGGAACATTTCGGAATGATGAATGATAGGCAATATGGTTTCAGGCATGCTCGTTCGACTGGGGATATTTTGAGCTTTGTCACACACCTCTGGAACAAAGCCATGGAAATGAAAGGGGAAACTATTGCAGTTGCTCTTGACATTTCGGAAGGCTTTCGATCAGGTATGGCAGCAAAAATCTTTATGCTAAACTTCCATCTTTTGGCCTATCCTCTGAGCTGTGCCAGTGGATCAAGAGCTTTCTAACGGAGCGAAAGATCTCGGTTGTAGTCGACGGTGTGTCTTCTATTCCGCATTCAATCAACGCAGGTGTTCCCCAGGGTTCTGTCCTCTCTCCCACCCTATTCCTTATGTACATTAACGATCTCATGGGAGTAACCTCCAACCCAATTTATTGCTTTGCTGACGACAGTACCCTGCACTCTGTCAGGACTGGTGAAACCTCATCCACTGGTCGTCTGGGGGCTGTGTCGTCGATAAATGATGATCTTGGTCTCTTGGAGGAATGGGGAAACCTCAATCAAGTAAAATTCAATTCCCAAAAAACCCAATGTTGTTTAATTTCTAGACAAAAAAAATAGGATTTGCCCTCCCCTTATTTACAGCAATAATAGTCTCGAGTTCAAAGATTCATTTTCTGTTCTGGGGAGTGACAATTACATCTGATCTCTCCCTGGAGCAAACCACATCTCTTCTGTGGTTAAATCTACCGCAAGGAAATTGGGTTTCCTATTCAAAACGAAGCGTTACTTTTCCTCCCAACAACTCCTAATCCTCTATAAAGCCCAAATTCGGCCGTGTCTTGAATATTAGCTCCCACCTTTGGCGAGGGGCGTCGAAAGACGCTCTCTCCTCCTTGGAAGCCATACAGAGGCGTGCAATTAGACTGATAGGTGATTCTACCCTTACTGCATCCCTACAGTCACTAGATCATAGAAGAAGAGTATCTGCATTATCTCTCTTCTACAGGTATTACCATGGTCAATGCTCTGCCGAATTAAAATCAATTATCCCACCCAATGTAACATATTCACGGAACACAAGAGAGGCATCTTCCCAGCACTCCCTATGCTGTTCAGATCACGACTAACAGAACAAACAATTTCATTCTTCTTCCTTTGTCCCCATGACCTCCCGTGATTGAACAAGCTCCCCTGCGTCTATCTTCCCCAAAACCTACAATCTTCAGACTTTCAAGTCTAACCCTCAACAGGCATCTTCTCAGTTCCCGCAGTTGAGTTTCCCCTTTATGCTTCTCCTTTTGTTT
>JAKCPI010005971.1:0-50962 GCA_023213315.1 Euborellia annulipes
GGCCATTATCAGGTGAACTGGTGAAGTGATCAGGATTGCCAGATGCAGGAGAAGAAGAGAAACTGGTCCTTTGCAATTGTAGATCTGTCCAAGGGCTTTAATCGCTCCTAAAGCAACCTTTCGAATTCATTTTGCCATCATTAATTGGACCCTTTTATGCATTAGTGTGTCAAGCGCCAAAAAATTCAAAATTAAGGTCAAGCACGGAATATTGTCTCAAATGCTATAATTAATAGATATTTTTTATGAAATATGTCCTAAAAAAATTTAAATTTAATGTTACTTGCACAATTGACAAAAAAAATTATATAATCTAATCAAAACAAAAAAACTTTAAAGTTAATTTTGCAACAAAGTTAATTTTCTCAAATTTCGGTAGCTGGCGTTTGACACACTATGTTAGCAGCGGCGTAACCAGCCTTTGAGGGCGGGGGGGCGAAGCTTAACTAGGGGCGCCGATTTTTTGCGGGGGCTCCGCCCCCTGGACCCCCTTGCTCGCCTTCGGCGAGCAATTGCCCGCCCTCGGCGGGCAAATTTCTTGCATCCTGTAATTTCCTCAGCGAATTTGTGAAACAAATGAATTTGTTTATATTAACATGTTTTTTAATGACACCTGTATGATTTTGTTTTGATTTTTCTTTGCTTTTACGAAAAATGTCGTTTTCTTCTGTGATTATTTCAAAAACTATTCAGTTTTCGGAAAAATATCAAAGAATAAAAACTTTTTAAAATTGAGTATTTTATCACAATATAACAAAGAAATTGAAAATTTCGAAATTTTTGAAAAAACTTATTAGGTAAAGTACTACTTCCAAGTGACGTATTACTCCAATAGTTGATAGAAATCTACAATTTTAGTGTAAGGAGCATATACCAAATTTTATCGATCTAGCTGCTTTGGTTTTTAAGCAATCGTGTTCACACACACACCCAGACGTAATTCCAAAAGAATATACGAGAAAGTTTCCCCATTTTTTTTTAACAAACACTTCTTTCCCATTCACACTCACACTCACACACACACACACGCACACAGTCTTTTCGGCAACTTAGGCCATATAAGACTTTGACTTTGACATTTGGTATCCAAATGGCTTAAATAAAATCATCGGACTGCCTGGGATCCGAGCCCCCGATTAGAGCCCTGCACGGGTACAGGTTGGCCCGTAGGCCCGTTACCCGCCTGGCCCACGGACCGGGCCGGGCGGGCTTTGGAGGCCATGAAAAAATTACCGGCAGGTACGGGCGGGTAGCAAGTCTAAATAAACGGGTTCGGGCGGACGGGCATGCAAATGAAATTTTATTTAAAAATTGCTAGACATTCGTTCATTCATTCACTAAATCTCGGGCGGGAATGGGCGGGTTTGAAAAAATTCCGGGCGGGCTCGGGCGGGCCCTGAAGAATGGTAAAAGCCCTTTCATTTTGAGAAAATCGAAAAAAACTGAAAAACTACATCAGTAAAATGCTAGTACTTTTTTCGCATAGCTCAATTCCTTCATGTTTAAAAAAATTTTGAATTCCAAAAAATTAAATATTAAGGCTTATACGAATCCTGAGTAAATCTCCACAGCCTTAAAACATCAAAATAAGGCTTATATATTGCAAAATAAAAAAAAATTTAATTATAAAGCCTCTATATACGTTATTTATTATTTTTGGAATTAAATTCATTTAAAATAGTTGAATTCAAGTTGTAATATAATTTTAAAAGAAAACAATCAATTTTTTAACACAATCGATGAAAAAAATATGATAAAATCACATTCGCTGGGCTATATTTTAGAGGCCGTAGGGCGCCTATGTCGGTTTCGGGGGGCGCCAAGGGCTCGATGCGCCTGGGGCGGGGGGGCTCGCGCCCCCCCTCGCCCCCCCCCCCTGGTTACGCCACTGTATGTTAGTGGTAAATTTCTTAAAAAAATTGCTATGTTTTGTACAATTGAAAATTAGTCGCAAAAATATTTTTTTTTTGTTCTCATATATTTGTCGCTTGTCCAATTGTCTCCTGGCATTGATTTATTTCATGTCCCCTTAAATGATCGAATCAAAGATGTTGTAGGAAAATTTGAATAATATTCTTAGATTTCTTTTGAAAAAAAAAATATATATAAATATGCGGCCCGACTAAAAATGTTCCATTACAAGCCGTCCTCCATTCCCTAAAGGTTGCCGAACCCTACATTAAGTAATAGATATAACTACCCCTAGTTGCCAGGCTTTTAATGTTGAATCTGAGCCAAAGCATGTCAGAATGAAAATGGGGAAAAAAAAACTCCCCCTCCTCCCTCTACCTCAAATTGTTATCAATAAATATAAAAAAATTGTTAAATATTGAAATTCAACTGCTCTCCTGATGACGGGATATCAACTATATACACAAAAGAATAAGAATGTTGCATTATTTACCAATTCCCATTTAATATCTCCGTGATCAATATTTGTTTCATTTATAGTTTTATTTTTATAACTCCAACCAATGAGATTCCATAACGAAATTAATATATTAGAAGCCACATTGAATGGGAATAATTCCAATTGATGAATAATTGTAATTATACTAGAATGAACCACCACACTGTAATAATAAATTGATATCATAGTTAAAATATTAATTCTTAATGTATTTCATACACTAATACCTTATAAAACTGAAAACAATAATTGCTCCAAAAATCCAGTAATTATTGTTGTTGTCATTGATAAGCCCTTGGCCAATGAGAAGTGCATTCATTGCTACTATAACAATCGGCCGATCTTCGCCAAGTATAAATCTCCAAATTATCAATGCAAAAATAGAAGCTAATATCATTCCCAATACCTCTAGAACTCCATTTGTCGATTCAACTATTTTAGCAATTATTATTATAATTCCTGACCATGGATTATTACCAAATACGGGTGCTCCAAATGCTCGAAGCCAGATATCAATGAATAGCAAAAATCTACCCCCACCATTGATCCTGAAAATAAAAACATACATTTTACTTTTATAAATAATAAACAATTTTTTTTTATTTTAGGAACAATTCCTCATTTAAAAAAGACGTCAGCATGACGCCCTGGAAGGATATAGACGTCATTGAACAGCTCGCTGCGAATGATGTTTCATCTGAGACCATATCTTCCTGGACTTCAGAAATCGCTAAGGAATTAGCTAGCCCTGATGGATCCTCTACACTTGTTTCCATTATCGAACGCCTTGGACCTACTCTTACAAATCTCGACGCCAGTGTAAGACTTCGTGGAGTTCGTTTGCTCACAAATTTGATAGCCACTTTGTCTCCGACCACACTTGATTCACGACAAACACATTTTATTGGTCAATTTTATTGTGATAGACTTAAAGACCATCATAGTGTTATTCCACATGTGCTTCAGGGTATTCTATCGCTCTCACGTCAAAAAAATCTACAAGGAGATATGGTTCTTAAAATAAGCCATGAAATATTTCAAAATTTATCATGCCAGACGCAAAGTAATGAAGATAGATATACCATCTATCAAATTTTTCATGAATTTATTGAGAATTATTTGGACGACTTGAAAAAATTAGGACCAGATTTTATTTATGGATTAATAAGTTCCGTTGATGGCGAAAGAAATCCTACAAATTTACATTTTCTTTTTAAAATTTTACCCAATTTTTTTAAGAAATTCCCACTTGGCCATTTAACTGAAGAAGTATTTGATATTGTGGCTTGTTATTATCCAATTGATTTTAATCCTGCCTTCAATAAAACTCCCTCCATTACACGTGAATCCTTAGCTGATGGTCTTGCAGATTGTATAACTGCTTGTCCGGATTTTGCTGAATGTTGTTACAATCTACTTAATGATAAAATGTCTTCTACCCTCAAGACTGCTATTTTAGATTCTTTCGATGTCCTTAAATTATCCGCTTCAAGATTTCCTATTAATTTATTTGAGTCGCATTTAGAAGAAATATGGAATTATCTCAGAGAAGCTCTCTTCCCTGGCAATGATATAGAACTTCGAGAGGCTGCTCTGACCACAACGGCAGCTTTAATAATTAATTACCCAGAAAGCCAGTTATTAGATTATATTGTGGAAACATGCGGTGCTCCATTGTCACGCGTTGATTTGAGTCTTTTTCAACCTGCAATTCGAGTATTAGGCAAGATATCATCAGCAACACCTCGAGCTTGTTCTAAAATTCTCACCGAATGTTTACCACCGCTTGCTAATGAATTAGAGAAATATCCAAACGAATTAGATCGCCGAACAACAATTCTTAATGCATCATCTATACTTTTAGAATCCGCAGCTACGCATGGCTTAGGAGGGCCTTGGCCAAAAATTGTTCCTGCAATAGTGAATGAGAGTGCAATTTCAGATGCAGCTTGGAGGCCACTCTCTGCTTGTACAAAAATTCTTGATAGCGAACAACGACAAGTGGTTTATAAATCACTTAAATCACGTGTTGGCGTATGCAAAGAAGCAAATACTTGTCTGAATTCATTTACCAAAGTTCATCCTAATGAAGTTTTAAATAATCTAATAATACCAATGGTAAATGAATTAGAATTAGAGGATGATAATAATACTGAAAGATATATTTCGGCTGTGATATTAGTCGCTTCTGCAGAGCCATTTACATCTATTGTCTTACCTAAAATTCTTCAAACAGCTCTTTCTAGGTAAGCTTTTATTTTAATTCAGCCTATTTTGTGATTATTAATACAAATTTTTGTTCTAGGAAATTCCAAATACCTGCACTCCGAAGTTTAATTTGGCTTGCTTCTCAGCCCTCATCAAATGATTGTATGGCATTTTTAAATATTAAATGTGATGCTCTCGCCAAATTCGTAACTCACAATAAAGAAGACACCCCTTTAGAAGTAATCCAAGCAACTGCAAAGTTAGTTGACCTCATTGTCGCAGCTCAATCTGAAGACATTCAACAGCAAATAGTAGAAGAATATACTGAGAAATTCTTGAGTGAAGATAATACTATATCTATTTTTATTTTTGAAGCAATTATTAATTCCTTATTGAAATCAATAAGAATTCCACAAGCTTCATTATTACTTTTAAAATTGATGAATTCTGCTTTAAATGTCAGTGATTCTTTAAGTTGCACCAGCTATTCCAGACTGATAGCTACTCTTGTTAATAAGTCTTCTGAATTTGACACTCCATCTTTGTTAGCACGTTTGCAAGAAATTTTGGAATCATCTAATGATAAATCAAATGCCATAGAAATTTTGTCTTGGACGTGCAAAGGACTTTTAGCTCAAGGCGCTCCGGAGGCAGCTGAGTGGTTAGATGCAATGCACTCTTTACTTTTAGACGAAGTTTGGGCAAATAAAGCAGCAGATGGTTTTAGAATTCTTGTTGATGATACCCAACGTTGTTTATCTTTAGAAAATAATTGCCAAGTTAAACTTTTCTATAGGCAAAGAGCTTTTGAAAAAAGTGTACAACGACTCACAAGTGATCGTTCAACAAACGCTCATCTCCTATCACTGGCTTATCTCATGAAAGGTGTATCGATATCCGTTCTTGTTACCTATTTTGATAAATTGCTTCATTTTATGGTCAGGGCTCTGGATCAAAATGATGAGCCTTTAATTATTATTCCGTTTTTGGAATCACTTCAAGGATTATTAAAAACTAAAGTTCCCGCTATTGAATCGCATCTTTCGACTTTTATACCAAGATGTTTGAATTTATCCAAATTTAAAAACTCCATGAAAGTTCGGATAATAGCATTGGAATGTATTGAACTTATGACCAAATATCCAACTTCTTCTTTACTCTCTTATAGGAGTCAAGTTTTAACAGGATTAGCATCTGCTTTAGATGATCCCAAACGACTTGTCAGACATCAAGCTGTAATCACTCGATCTTTATGGTTTTTAGTAGGCGCAATTGAAGAACCTAGTTAACTAGAACTTTAATATTAATATTAAAAAAATAAAATGTTTTATTTATTTTTATAAATAAAAGTCTTTTATCTTTAAAAAACTTGTTTATTATGAAGTTATTCTTTGAATAAAATTATAAAGTTTTAAAATGTGGTATTTTTTCTTTGCTCTTTAATATTTGTTTCCATACTGAGATTCCTTTGATTTAATATCATTTTCAAATAGATTCTGAATTAATAAATAAAAAACTCATAACAACTCTCTTATATTCAGTACTACAATTAAAATGAAAATTATGGGTGGTTAGTCACACCAGATTTTTTAAATAAATTTTTGTTAGAATCATGATAATTTAATATTTAAGCATTTTAAGTGATTTTAAGGTGCGCGTCTCGGGGTGCTAATTTTGGGACTTTCCAGCGGCCACAATTTTGAAGCTATCGACCTCAAATTTTTTTTTAAATTAAAGCTATTTAAAATATCTACAACTTATAGAAGCCCTTTTTTTGATTTTCGAAAAAAAAAATTTTTTTTTAGATTAATCGCATTAAATAAAAGATATTTTAAAAAAAGGAGCTCTATAAGTTGTAGATAATTAAATTAGTAATCATTGTGTTAAAGAATAATTAATTTTTTGCCTTTAATTAATTAGCTGGAAAGTCTAGAATGAAATGGAACAAGATCCCTTGTATTCCTATGGGGAAAAACTAACGCCATCTCTTGCCGCCTAGAGGAACTCGGTAGTCAAAAGCTTTCTAACGACTTTTCGAGACGCGCACCTTAAGGGACTAAATAATCTGCGCTCTAATTTCAAAAAAATAATTTTTGTTCGATCTTGAATTTTATTTTTATTTAATAAGACTATAAATCAAAATGAATACAAAGGATTTTATTTGAACAAAAAACAAGTGGAAGACCAGTGACGGCGCCAGCTTATTCTCAGTGGGGCAAACTTACCAAAAGGGGGCCGGACAATATACATAAAGACAGGAACAGTGGCGTAACGTACGCCCCCGCAAACCCCGCGATGCCCCGGACCTTGGGGGGCCCACGGGCCGGGCCGGGCTAAAAAACTGTATCTCCTCAGGGCTCCGATAAAAACGGAAAAATTTAGATAAAAAAAAAAGTAATGAAAATTTCTCTTTGAGAGGGCCCTGGTCCTCAGGGTTCAGGGATATACTGTATTTTAAAAATATTTTTTGTATGGTCTAATAATGGGGCCCTAAATAAAGGCTGCGAGGGGCCCAGCTAAAAAACGTTACGCCACGGGACAGAAACGTCATTTGGGGGGTGGACATTTGCCCCCCCCCCCCTCCCCCAAGGTTTTGGAAGAAAATAGTAAATTCTGAGCTTAGTCCCTACATACAAAGAAACTCTCACTCTATCTCTATAAATAAATATAGAAAATGGTATAGATAAAAATATAGAGGTATATATCTTCTTCTGTCCTCGCCTTTATTCCCGCGGTGCGGGGTCGGCGGTCCTCACTGTCATGTGTTTTTCCATCCGGGAAGAATAGAACAAGCTGACCCGTCGCACGATCTGACGCCTGTTGAAAATATAGAAGGACGAGACAAACACAAAGAACAGAAGAACTGCCTGTTCCAGCTCGGGTAGCTCGTGGTCGCCATTTACATACCCACAAGGTGTGGGCCCCTGAGCGTATAGAGGTATATAGGCCTAGATGTTTATATAAGTATAAATTAAGCCCCCCCCCCCCCCCCAAGCAAAAACTGAAATGACATCCCTGCTAATAAGCTATATCAACAGAGAAACAAAACAAATGGGAGGCCTATGTCGGGAGGGGGGCGCTAGCCTCCCCCCCCCCCCCGTACGCCACTGTTAATATTCTTCAAAGGCATGGGAGAGGTGAGTTCGGATTCCAATTTTAGAATAATAGATAAATATTTATTATTTATTCCTACCTGATGTTTTTCCAAGATGATTGTAATATTTGGACAAGAGCCGACGAGGAATCGCCACCATTTCTTAAGCAACGTTTTTTGTGACCGTTCATTAACGCCATTCCTGTTACGGCTTTTAGGTGAAAAAAATTTCAATCCTAAAAGAGTTATTATTATTTTTTTTTTTATTTCTGATAATAACGAGAAAATAAAGAAGAATTGCTTACCTCGCTGATTGGGGCTGAGAGTTGGAATATAATGTTGTTGCAAATGATTATCTTCAATCCAGTCGCTATTTGGACCCACCCTCGTGTGAAAGAGCATCATCTAACACAAAAGGACAACAGCATCTAAAAAAAATAAATTATATTTAATTCACTTTTCTTTTGACTTTCAAATAAAATTCATTATCTTATTTCTTATAAATTACAAATAAGTCTCTCTTTTAAATTTAAGACTGAGGATAACCGTTTTATATTATTTATAATATCTATTGGAGGTCCAGGCAGTGGCGGATCCAGAGGTGTTTCTCGGGGGGGGGTAACCTGGTGTGATTGGTCGCACAGGACACTATTTTTTCTTAATTTCGGTAATTTTAAGGCGCATTCTGTACTTGTTTGACAGAATATAAATACAACAGGGGCGTATATAGAAATTTTTTTCGGGGGGGGGGGGCTGATGATGATACAAAAAAAAAAAAGTGCAGGAGGTGGATTTGAACTTGCGAAGTTTGGTTAAGTGAGAATGGAAAAAAATATAGATTGCTTGAGGACGGATTAACCAGTTGAGCCAATCTTTATTTAATTGTTTTAAGGAAAAATAAGCCATATAAGAAACATAAATAAAAGAAGTATTAAAAATATTTTAATATTCCACATATGATTTGTAAGGCAAAGCCAAGTAGTGCGAAAAATGGGGATCTTCCGACAAACCTGCCGCAAGCAATCCGTATAATGTATCGAAATATTTAAATAAAATTTAATAAATGAGTAAAATTAATAAATTCAAATGGCCTCAGGGGGAGAAAGGACTTAAAAGATAAAATGAAGAGGGAGTGGCGTATTTAGGACGGAAGGGTTATAATGATTTAGGATTGAAATTAGCAAAAATAGAGAACTTTTGTCAAATTAAATATTGATTTTGTTCTGTCCAAAGGAAAGACATCTGCCCCCCCCCCCTCCTTTGGAAAGTCCTGGTGCCCCAAAGTCTCATTAAATATAAAAATTTATAATAAAGAACAAGTTCCCCTCCCCTTGACGAAATTCTGGCACCGCCACTGCACCCAGCAGAGATAGAACCGATTTAATAAAAGCTTAAGTGGTACAAGATAGCCTATCTGGCCTCGTAAAATTTATTAGGAAAAATAAACCATGTCGGTCAACTGCTTGGACGCGTGTGAAATGTAATTAGATTACCATCTATTTATTTAACATTTTATAAAAACTTCATTGATATAAGCCTTTTTTTTTTTTTTGTCACGTTTATCTATTTTTATATAAACTGCGCAGCTATAAAAGAAAATTTAATATCAAATCTCACAATAAATCATCTAAATTAAATTTTAATTCTTATATTTTGTTGGGGCTCGCTGGTGTAGCGGGCTAGGGTGTCGGCTTCTACAAAGAAGATCCCTGTTCAAACCCTGGGCGGGCGAGATTTTTTTATTAATTTTATTAAATAAAAATATTTATTTATTGTAAATAAATCATGAAGCAGGCACTGGATTGGAATATTGGAATATCTTAAATTTTTTCATATTTGCACTTGTCCATCGTGATGTTGTAATTTATATTTAAATTACAAAAAAAAAAAAAAAAATGAAATAAATAAATAATAAAAATAAATTTAATTTTTATATAAAAAAGAACATCTCGTGGTTCAATTGCAATGCGCGGTGGTTGAGAACCCTGATTTGCAACTTGGTTATTTTCATTTTTTTTACTATATTCTTTTATTAAAGTTCATTTATTTTTAGAATTATTATAAAATTCAATTATCAGTTCAAATGAAGTTTAAAGATGAAAATAACTCTCTCAATCCTCTACCTTCCTACCCTTCCTCTCAAACACTCACACACACATAGGTATTTTAGGCCCCAAACTCTCTTCCTCTTTAGGTTAGGTTTCCTTGCTGCCTTTCTGCGAGACATGCTGCGAGAACACCAAGTCGTCATGTTATAAGGTGTGTTCTGCCATTCTGGCAAACATTTAGCTAATAGGAAATGAAGAAAGGGTGGGTTTTTAGCTTCAGGGCTTCTCTTTCAGTGTATTCTTCGAGCGATTCGATGGAAATGGAGGATGGAAATGAAACAAGGTATTTATATGCCCTCTCTATAGGAGTAGGAATGGGCATAAGGCCCATTTAGATTTTTTAATTCTTTATTTACAAACTAAAAATTATATTTTGAATCAAATATTCAAATTAAAGAAATTTTATCAAAGAAGTTAAACAAATTAATTAATTGATGCAGCCATTTTTAAACTACACATACACATAATAAAGCTTATAATATCAATATAATCATAAAAACCAAAACTAAACAATTTTGCTACAAAATGTATTAATTGGCTGCAAATATTTTTACCAATCTGAGTCTCCTCTTTATTTTAAATAAGCAGATCCTGTCATCGACGATTAAGGGGACGGTTTCTATAAATTAAAATGTTTAATTTTCAAAATTTGTTTTTAGACTTGTTAAAATTTGTTTTTGTCAATTTTTAATTTCGAAGGTTTTTTTTTCAACTCCTAAATCCCCTCAGATCTGCTTATTTTTATTATTTTTATTATTGCTTGCGAAAAACGAGTAAAGCCAAGAGGTCTAAAACAAAATGGGAGTTTAAAATGCTTAAAAGATTACCAATTTAGAGATTCAGTACAAAAAATAATTTAATTTAATTTTATTTAAATTTAATAAAATTAATATTTTTTATTTTGTTTGAAAAATTTCTTCGAAAGTAGCCATCTTGTAAATGTAAAATGTTCAATTTTATAATTAATTAAGAATTTGATTTATATATAATAACTCTATTGTCTCTTTACTCTTCTTCCGCAAGCAATAGTTATATAAGTAAAAATTGTAAAAAGCAAAATAAAAATTAAATTTATAGTTTTCATATTTTTATTTTTTATATAGTATATATTTGAATTATATATACAGTCAGTCCTTGACTCAAGTGACTGCTAATTAAAATTTTATAATTTTTCTTTGTATAAAATTTATTTAATAATTGTTTCATAATTTTTTTGAAGTATTTTAGGCATTTCTTCATCAGCAGTTCACATTCAGATGCCATATACAAGTTAACTTGCAATTCTTTATATAGAGTCCTTGGATCAAACTCCAAATGCTCTAAATTAATTTGTAAATTCCTTTAATGGTTGAATATTAATTTATATGTGACATGAGTGTGAATCATTAAAAGAAGTCCCGACAAGTCCTTCTGAATTATTTGGAACTTTATTAGATAAAAGAAAACTCACAAAAATTATAAAATTTTAATAAGCCAACACTTTTTCATTTTATTAGGAGCAAAATTTATTTGATATATTTTGAAATTTTTTATTATTTTTTCTCTATTTATTGAAACTTTAAAATGTCAATGAATCTACTGTATTTTTTTTTATTCTGCTTTATTATTTCAATTGTTGTTAGAATTAAGGGACATTATTTTTTTGTAAATATTTTTTGTAAACTTGAGCTCTCTCTGATTTCCGTTCGCTAGAAAATCAGCATGCAATCAAAAATCACTGTTTACCCCCGTTAGGCGTTAGGCAGTCTAGAGTTTGGAAGGAAGAGACGAGTTCTTGTTTTTTATTTATTTTTATTTTTAATATAACTCAAAAACCGAAACTTGTCATGTTTCATTGGATTCTTGATTCTGATCACATTGATTTCGAACAGCAAGTGAATATAAAGATTCTCTTGTGGAGAGTAATAACAACCTTTCGATAAATGATTAATAGTTTTAGGCAGGTATTTCATCATCAGTACTCAGTTCAGTTCGGATCCTTGTGTTAAGATGATAAGTCCAATGAAAATACAACAAGTTTCTTCTATTCGGACAAAATTAATTAGGCCTTAGGCCTATGAAAGTTCTCTTTGGCCAAAATTAAATGCATGTCTTTCGATTTTTATTATATTAGGGAATGATAGAGGTGAGGGGGATCACTCTCCCCGGGCGCAATCATTTTTAAATATAGGTCCCTTTAGCTTAGCTTCACTTAAACAACAATGATATTTGAATTTGGGAGAGTGGTCACACTTAATGAATATGCAATTTTTGCACATCTAAAGCCTTTTTTAAGATCTTTATGATCTTTCTTTTCTGATTTTTATGCATTTTATGCGAATAATAAAAAGGAAGAATTGTGAGTGAAGTACGAACATTCATTCTTCAAAGACTATGAAGACCAAGAATACATATCAACAAAGGCAATACTCGATGAAGAAGACGCCTGCACGCCTCAACCTCTTCAAAAGAAGCTTAAATGTGTGAATTTGTGTTGTGTATTTAAAATAATATTTTTTATGTAAAAACTATGTATAAACTATTAAAAAAAAAAATAAATGTTTCCCATTTTATTTTTCAGCCGAGGATGTCAACTTGTATTCATAATTAATTCATCAAAAGAGAATTAATTTTGAATATGAGTTTTTTATTTAACATTTTGAGATTTTTTTGTTTAGTTAGTAAGCGATAGCAGAAACCAACACCTGAATGGATGTTTTCGCCAACTTATTATGGTGCATCTTTATGAAAAAGTAATTATCTTTTTCTTATTTTTTAAATAGTATAGTCCTTGATATTGAATTTTTTTTTTTTTTAGAAAAAAAAAAATTCACACTTTTTTCTCATTCACACTCACAATAACACACACATATTCACACACAGTAGCGTATCCAGGTGGGGGCGAAGGGAGGCGCTCACCCCCTCCGCCCAAGGCGAATCAAGTTTTTCTTCATTTTATATCACAAAACCGGAGAAAAATTACAAAAAGCTCGAAAGAGATTCGAATACTAAAAAAAAAAAGGTCGAACGAAAAACGGCGCCCCAGTTGAGCTTCATGAAAAAAACAAGACGAATGCAGCCAAATATTATTTTATTTCAAATCTCGCCCTCACGGCTGACGTTTCGGCCCGAGATCTAGATTTCTAATGAAATTTTTATTCATTTTTTTTTCTAAGCTAAAAAAAAAAAGTAAAAATTATATAAAATAAAATTAAGTTGCATGACACGTTAATTTCTTTTTCACTCACGGAACAATTTATTCCGTCATAAAATAAAATATCTGAAATGATTTTTTTTTTTTTTACTTTCTCTTACCTCTATATAAGTTAATATATAGAGTGAGAAAGTATTGGATTCATGTCAAAAATTCGTTGTCGATGGATCTTCAGGTTTTGATGTCCCCTGTATCCAAAAAAGTGGTATTCGCGACATGGTCTGTCTGTCTGTCTGTGTGTATGTGCAATTTTGTAAATTTAATTGTTTATATCAATAATTACAATCTATTTAATTTAATAATGTCAACAAGACCAATTAGTAGAAAAATACCTATTATTTAAATTCTATTATTAAACTGATTATTATTAATTAATTTTATTGAAAATAATAATTTTTAATTGTCTCCAGGCTGACGCATTTCCTGCCCAACTCTCTTATATCTCATGATTAAAGTTTTCTTATGAGGCATTATATCCTCTAAGTATCCACCCAGTAATGTTGCTCTACCTCAAAACTCTCCCTGGACTGCTATTTCTTATTTTGGTGTTTTTATTGATGTTTCCACTGAGGAGTAAGTTGTCTCGTTATAATTTCTTTCAAATGTTAAATATTTTCTTATCTCTTCTATACAAATCAAATTGCACCCCTCGAGTACTCGTACTTTACTGATGTACTTTTTTTTAGTTTTTTACAATTTCATAAAAAAAAAAATGACCGAGCTCCGGCTCGGTCAACCCGGAACTACATATTATATTTTGTTAACTATGGAATCATCTTTCCTATGAAGTACAAGAGTAAAGTGTGCTTCAAACGATTTCAATAGCATAATGAGAATATACATTTTAAAGAGCATCTAAAAAATAATTGATTTTTTAATCAAAATCGTTGGAGCGAAAATCTAAAAAAAACTGAAAAAGTACATCAGTAAAGTACAAGTACTCTTTGCCTAATTTTGTTAAAAAGTTTTATGTCACGTTTCAGTGGGGTGCCTAACTTAAATATAAAATTTCAACTTGCTAGCTCTTTTCGTTCTTATATATCGTATGTTTTGAAGTTAATAGAAATCCATTTCGAGCTTTTAAGTTGAAATTTAAGGTCATTCAATTGAAATCGTGAAGAGGTCATCATCATTAAATGGCAAATGATTTTGCATCTCAAATGATACAGCTGCTGCCTTTTCTTTCACCTTTATGGACCTATTAAATTCATTTCTCCCTTCTTTTATTTAGAGCTCTTTTTATGTCAAAAATTCGATGTTATTTAAATTGTTTCTTGGTCAATTCAATTTAAATTATGCCCTCGGGGTTTGGTGTAGAGGTTAGCTTGCAAACCTCGTATACCAAAAGTCGCCAGGCAGTCCGATGATTTTATTGGATACCAAATGGCTTAAGGTGCGCGTCTCGAAAAGCCGTTAAAAGACGAATGACTACCGAGTTACTCTAGGTGGCAAGAGATGGCGTTAGTTTTTCCCAGAGGGATACAAGGGATTTATTCCATTTCATTTTAAAGTTCCCAGCTAATTAATTAAACGCAAAAAATTAATTATTTTTTTAACACAATGATTACTAATTTAATTATCTATAAGATATAGAGGAAATTTTTAAAAAATATCTTTTATTTAATGCGATTTATCTAAAAAAAAATTTATTTTTTCGAAAATCATAAAAAGGGCGGGGGGGGGGGGTAAAGGGGGCAATTACCCCCCCCCCCCCCCGAGAATTGAAAAAAATACTTTTTTTCGAAAATAAAATGTATTTTTAATGTAAAATTTTAAAAATTAATACTTAAAAATTTGATTATATATTCTGGCAAACAAGTACAGAATGCGCCTTTAAATTACCGAAATTAAGAAAAGAATGTGTGGTGTGCGACCAGTCACCCCAGATTACCCTCTCCGAGAAAAACCTCTGGATCCGCCACTGGCTGGAAACTCCCAAAATTAGCACCCCGAGGGGCGCACCTTAAATGGACCCTGTTATGCAATGGTGTGTCAAAGACCAAACATCGAGTTTTGAGAAATTCAACAAAAAAGTTTTTTTGTTTTCATTGGATTATATATAATTTTTTTTGTCAATTGTGCAAGTAACATTAAATATAAATTTTTTTAAGACATATTTCATAAAAAATACTATTAATTAAAGCATTTGAAACAATTTTCCGTGCTTAACTCATTTTTGAATTTTTTTTGGCCCTTGACACACTATTGCATAACAGGGTCCAAATAAGAATGCCTGAACCCCTAATAGATATTAATCTCTATAACGGATAACGTAAAAGTCTTGTATGGCCTAAGTTGCCGAAACGATTGTGTGTATGTGTGTGTGAATATGAATGAGTGTGAATGAGAAAATAGTGTGAGTGTCTAAATAATAAAAAAAAAAATCTGGTGTGACTGTCGCACAGCACACAACTTTCTCTTACCTTCGGTAATCGCAAGTAGTGTACTGTGCTTGTCACATCAGATTTTTTGTGTCGACATATATTTAGTTCCCGACAGTACGGAACATTTGAATTCAGATGTAAAATTTATAAGTATGGCAAAATATTTATATTTTGTTACCATGGCAACCATTTCTACTATCTTCCCTATGAAATACAAGAGTAAAGTGGTCTTCAGAAGATTTCAATTGCAAAATGAGAATATACATTTTAAAGAGAATCTAAAAATTAATTGATTTTTGAATTTTAAAAAAAATCGTTGGAGCAAATTTTGAGAAAATCGAAAAAAACTGAAAAAGTACATCAGTAAAGTACTAGTACTCTTTGGCCGATTTTGATTAAAAGCTTATTTTTCCGGTCCCGGGGGGGGGTGTTTAACTTAAATATAAAATTTCAGCCTCATAGCTCAATTCCTTCATGCTTAAAATTGAACACACCCACACCCACACACCCACACACACCCAGCAGACAGACCATGTCGCGAAAACCACTTTTTTGGATTCAGGGGACCTCAAAACGTGAAGATCCATCAAAATCTCGACATCGAATTTTTGACATGAATCCAATACTTTCTCTCTATATATATATTACATATATACATAGGCAAGAGAAAGTAATATAAAATTTAAATTATGAGGATAAAATATAAAATAAGAATGAAATGCAGTTATTCAAAGACAGAAAAAATATAGATTTTTTAAGGTGAGTATTGATATTTTTATTGACTCCTTAATTTATATATTAACGCAGCGAGCAAGCCAGTCGCTCTGAAACACTTTATGTCCACTCTGCCATCTATTCGATACTGTTGCAACTAAAATCCATTAATTGAACAATAAATAGAGATTCCTTTTCTTATTCTATTTAAAATACAGAGTATTACATTTTTTTTTTTTTAAATAAGTCAGAACCTTTTTTTTTTTTAATTTTGAACAAAATCGGCCAAAGAGTACTAATACTTTACTGATGTACTTTTTCAGTTTTTTTTTTTTTTTTTTTTTTTTTTTTTCGATTTTCTCAAAATTCTCTCCAACGATTTTGATTAAAATTCATATATCAATTATTTTTTAGAAGCTCTTTAAAATGTATATTCTCATTTTGCCTTTGAACTCGTTTGAAGCACACTTTACTCTTGTACTTCATAGAAAAGATAGGAGAAATGGTTGCCATGGTAACAAAATATAAATATTTTGCCTTGATTATAATTTTTGAAAATCGAATGTACCATACTGTCGGAAACTAAATATATCTCGAACCAACAAATCTGGTGTGACAAGCACAAAACACAACTTTCAATTACCGAAGGTAATATTATATAATATAAAATATTTAATTTAAGGATGCGTTACAAGGGCAGCCAAGGCGGAAAATAAAACAAAAATCTATTTTTTGTCGACGTTTCGAGTGCCGATCGCACTCTTCATCAGGACAAAAATGATGTCAATTCGTCAGGTCGTCTGACATGGCAGTATAGCAACGTTTTAACCATTTTTACATTTACTTGAAGACTCTAGTATTTCGAGGTCGAATGACGACCGATTTTGTTATCACTTTGTATTTAATTTTAAAATATTAATACTATTTAAAATTGATGAATGTGATTTTGATAAAAAGTTTCTATGCTACTAGTATTAAATATAACCTTTAATAATATCTCCGTTTTAATTTTTGAAGAGACTTTGAAGCATTTTTGCAAATATAATTGGACTTAGAGAATTTTTCAATCATGCGTCAAGGGACTTTGAAGCATTTTTTACAAATATATATCGCACATAGAGAATTTTGTAAAAATAATTTTTTATATTTTATTGTTTATTCTCTAAATTAGTCATATTTTTAGAGATAATTTATGAATATCTGCCATAATTACAGTATTTACTTGCACAATTGACAAAAAAAAAATGATATATAATCTAATAAAAACAATTTAAATCAGAAAAACTTTAATGTTGATTTTCTCAAAACTCGATATTTGGTCTTTGACACACCATTGAATAACAGGGTTCAAATAAAGTCTGTTAACATTTATTATTGGCTGCATCCAGTATATCTAATATGACAGAACTTGACATTTACGATTCAACGCTTCTACACACATGTTTATTTTGTTGTCTCGTTAATCAATCATTGAGTTAAATAGAAATAGAAAGAAATAAAAATTGAGTGCTACCAACCAACCGGGTATCAATGTATTTATTTAAACTTTCAATTCTAATACGAGGAAAGTAATACTCGTAAATTAACAATTGGAACCATCCCCCCTCCCCCCCCCCGTCATGACGTCATGATTCAATTCTTCTTCGCTTGCACTCTTTTTTCCGATCGATTGAGGTCAAGGGATCCTACTTTCTGAGCTCATTAAAAAAAAAAGTTGATTACCTCTTCTCTGAATGGACTCTGGACCTCCTCTTCCTCTTCCTCTTCATCTTCCCTCCAGAGGGCCTTTAACAACTCGAAATATTAACATCACTTTTATTGTTGTTGTTGTTGTTTTTTTCACTTTCTATTTATTATTAATTAGTTAATGCATTTAAGTTATTGTGAAACTCTCTTTTTCGGCATTTAAGGTGCGCGTCTCGGGGTGCTAATTTTGGGAGTTTGCGGCCACAATTTTGAAGCTATCGACCTCAAATTTTTTTTTAAATTAAAGCTATTTAAAATATCTACAAATAATAGAAGCCCTTTTTTTGATTTTCGAAAAAAAAAAAATTTTTTTTTAGATTAATCGCATTAAATAAAAGATATTTTAAAAAAAGGAGCTCTATAAGTTGTAGATAATTAAATTAGTAATCATTGTGTTAAAAAATAATTAATTTTTTGCCTTTAATTAATTAGCTGGAAAGTCTAGAATGAAATGCAATTTGTCCCTTGTTTTCCTATGGGGGAACACTAACGCCATCTCTTGCCGCCTAGAGGAACTCGGTAGTCAAAAGCTTTCTAACGACTTTTCGAGACGCGCACCTTAAGGCCATTCAGGCCCCTGTTCTTTATTTTCAATATATAAATGATATATATCGGCGTTCCAATTAGCAAAGTGCCTAACTCCGTTTTTGTTTATTTTCTAGGAGAGCCAAAAAACATTTCATTGTCATTGTTAGAGCTACTGTTAAACACTTTTCGAAATGAAAAATTTGAATTACGCTCTTACCCAGGTCAGGGCATAAGGAGAATGATATTTTTTAATAGAAAATACAAAAAAATGATTTCCGAAAAAAAGTGGAGTTAGACACTTTGCTAATAAGAGCGTCGATATATTAAAAAGTTTTATAGAGAAATTGAGTGCAGACATTTCGTATTTTTCTATTTTTTTTTTTTTTAATTTATAAATTTAGCTTTACGTTGGTGTTTCAATCCAGATAGGGGCCATTATCTGAGAATCAAGGCTACTAACTATAAAATATCCAGAGCTTCCAAAACTGTGCGCCACGACGCCCTGGGGCTGTTTTCTTAGTGCGCCTTGCAAGTTTTTCTATACAAAATATTAGACTTTATATTAATAATACTAGCCCCGCCGCCCGCCTTCGGCTGGCTTCACGTCTATCCAAGGGGCTAAGCCCCTGGGCTCCCCGCCTGCGGCGGACCCTCGCCTTTTCTGAATTATGAAAAGAAAATTATTATTATTTTATTTTATTTTTTTTTTTTAAACACTCACACTTTTTTCTCATTCACGCTCACATTCACACAGTCTTCTCGGCAATTTAGGCCATTTAAGACTTTAGACGATAACCGTTGTAATTAATATATATATTGGGGTCCAGGCATTCTTATTTAAGCCATTTGGTATCCAAATGGCTTAAATAAAATCATCGGACTGCCTGGGGTCCGAACACGCGACATTCGGTATACGAGGTTAGCACGCTAACCCCTACACCGAGCCCCCAAATATACTTAAAAATTTCTCTATACATTTCCAATGGGAGAAATCGTACCTTTAGGAATTAATAACTCAAAAAGTTTTAAGAATTTCGGGACCCGAGTATTTTTCCGGAACTTTCCATAACGTCATCTATACGACTGCAAAATTTCGTTTCAAAATTCCAACGGGAAGTTGGTCAAACAAAGCGTGACAGACGGACAGACGGACACACCGCTATTATTATATATAGATTGTTACTTGATAAAATGTTACTCGGACCAGTGTAAAATTAACCAATATTTTACGATCATGTAAACTGCGCTGAATTCCAAATGAAGAAAATCTGGTGTGACTGATCGCACCAGATTTTTTGTGTTGAGATATACAGTAGTGTCCCGGTAATCCGAACTTCTGGTTAATCCGAACTCTTTTTGCGTACGATTTTTTTTTTTTTTTTAAGAGGAATTTAAATGAAAATTAGACATTAAAGGAACTTTATTTTATTAAAAAATACGAATTATAAAAAATAGAGAAATAGTATAAGCATTTACAACTCACATGAACGGTTTACAACGTTATAAATACGATTTTATTATCAAAATTAACTAATTCAAGCTTACAATTCCGGTTAATCCGAACTTCCCGATAATCCGAACGACCCTCGGTCCCAATTAGTTCGGGTTAACGGGACTCTACTGTATTTAGTTTTCGACAGTAGGGTACAATTGAATTCAAGATGTAAAATTTATAGGTATGGGAAAATATTTATATTTTGTTACCATGGCTCCTATCCTTCCAATGGAGTACAAGAGTAAAGTGATCTTCAGAAGATTTCAATGGCAAAATGAGAACATACATTTTAAAGAGCATCTAAAAAATAATTGATTTTTGAATTTTAAACAAAATCGTGGTAGCAAATTTTGAGAAAATCGAAAAAAACTGGAAAAGTACATCAGTAAAGTACTAGTACTCTTTGGCCTATTTTGATTAAAAGCTTATTTTCGCCTCTCAGGTTCTTCCTATAAGCAAAGCGCCTAAAAGATAGGCACCCAAAGTGTTTTTTTTTGTTATCAAAGGAAAAAAAAGGGCTGTGCAACCAGTCACTCCACATTTTTCTCCTTAATTTATTAAATCCTTAATAAGACGTTTAGTTATTAATGAATATCCAATCCAGGCAGTTATTTGAACAATCTCCCCCCCCCCCCCTTTTCTTCCTTCTTCAATAATTATTTAATTATTTCTGTCCAAACTGAGCGGATTAAACAATCTTTCCTAAAAAAGTTAACGATTATGACTATATTAAGGCTTTGATTTTTTTAATTTTGTTTTTTTATTAGATAGAATCCGAGATAGAAACGAGTTATTAGGCTTCCAGCAGAATATTTAGTAGAACAATCTTATAAGAAAATGAAAATCAACACGTTGGTAAAAAATCTGGTGTGAGTGGTCGCACAGCACACAACTTTCTCTAATCCTATTAATTCAAAATTTCCATAGGCTCTTTTAAATATTGACTGCTTGAAATAAACCAGTGGTTCCCAACCTTTTTTTTGGCTCATCGCCGCTTTCTGGAGGTTGTCTAACATCTCCGCGACTTTTGGTATAGGGGGTAAACACGCTACCTACAACTCCGAACCCGGGGGCCTTGTCTAATTTTAATTTGAAGTAAAGTGTAAATAATAAAGCAGTTTGATTATTTTAAACAATTTTATTACCGGAGGCCATATATCAAATTAGCCAAAACAGTTTTATCTGTTCACTCTTAGCTAGGGTTTGGAAAAAACCGGAAAATTTTGAAAACCGGTTATTCGGTGTTTTACAAAGCGGAAAACCGGTAAACCGGTTTTTTGTCAACATCTTAAATGATAACCGTTATTAATGAATATATCTATTGGGGACCCAGGCATTCTTATTTTAGCCATTTGGTATGCAAATCGGACTACCTGCGATCCGAACCCAAGAAAATTATTATTACTACTATTCCAATCCAGTGCCTGCTTGAGGATTTGATAATATTCATAGAATACAAAAAAATCCAAAAAATACATAAGCTTATATATTACTCCATACATTTCCTATGGAAGAAATCGTAACTTTGGGAATTAATAACTCAAAAAATTGTCACCGGCTTGGAGTAGTTGGTAGTGTGCCTATCTTCTATACCAAACGTGGAAGGAAGATTTGAGAGTGAGACCAGTCCGGCAACGTCGCATAACATAATTGTCTTTTCTCGATGTTAGTTACATTTTTTTTTTCACATTTTACGATATTTTTTCTCGCAAATCGTCCATTGTGTTTAAACTGATTTGCATTAAACATTGTAATATATTAAATAAAATAAAATTGAAGGCGTTTAAGATTTAAAATAGATAGTTGATGAATGCAATGTTGCCAGTTCTATATTACGTGAAAAACTGCTCAAGTCGAAAGTCATTCATTTATTATTTTTGGTAATTAAATTATTAACTTAATACAATTATAAACTCTGATAGGTCACGACTAAATATTAATAAGGAATTTTGGCATTCAAATTTTTTATTTTATTAAAAAAAAAAATTTAGATTCTATTATGACTTACGATGTACTATCCGAACAACCTTAAACGCTATTTTTAAATTTTTTTTTCCTAGAATTCTTCTTATGCTTTCCGATAGTCCGGGGATTTTAATAAATAATAAGAGAAATTTTATTTTTCCTTATTTATAACTTGAAAAATCCATCTATCTTAACCTGGAATCTGGTTGAAGCTTAAATTAATTAAAATCGTTAGAGCGTTGTTTCAGATAATTCTGGCTTTCAAATCCGAAAGGACCGAAGGATAAATAAATAAAGGTTATTAAACTTGGTTCCTCTAAGATTGTGTTACTACATATAGACTAGCCAACATAAATAAAAAAAGAAGCTGTTTGACAGGTTGGTTACCTGAACGAGCGAGTTCTCTCTCTCTCTCTCTCTCTCTCTTCATTTATTATCTCCACACAGTTACACCTTTGCAATAAATACTCTGTAATATTATCTATTTATTATTATAAATGCGTCGTGACTGCCCATTGGCCAGAAACGATTAATAATAAAACAACAACAACAACAACAAAGCATTTGTTCTTTTGAACACATTTAACAATGCCAAAATAGAGTCTTCATTAAATAAAACACTGTCGCCTTTACTTTCGCCCAATCGTGTCATTTTAATATCTACAAGCTCTTGAATTAACTGGAATTTGCGACACGGAAAGATTTGGTGTGACTGGCCCCACAGATCACAACTTTCTTTTACCTGTTCCAGATTTTTTTATGGAGATATATTTATACCTTTAACAATTTGGATTAAAATTCATAAATCAATTATTTTTTTAGATGCTCTTTAAAATGTATATTGCTGAAGTAGCAGGAAGAAGAAAGAGAAACAGCTAGTATTTATTTCATTAATTTAATACCTCCTCAGCTCCTCTGCTAATTAACTATAGGCCTAGTCGATTAAACGCACCATATGACTATTACTCTTCCGTTAATATACTCAAATGTTTTAAACCTCGATATATTGTTTTATCAGTGGCGTAGCGAGGGGGGGGGGGGCAAGGGGGGTCATGATGCCCCGGGCGCTACTCACAAAGAGGCGCCAAAAGGTCCGCAAAACAAAAAATTGCTGGATAATTTTTATTTTTATTATAATTGATTTCTGGAAAATTTTAAATGTAGTGCCAGTAAAATATAAAATAATTCTCGCCAAAAATTTTCTAGCCGAAAGCAAAATCTCGTCGAAAACAAACTCGACGAAAAAAATCTCGCCGAAAAAAATGGCCGAAAATCCGAAAAGTTTCAAAATAAAATAAAAAATCTGGTGTGATTGTTGCACAGCAGTCAACTTTTTCTTACCAAAGGTACTGTGCTTGTCACACCAGATTTTTTGTTTCGATATACGTATATATAGTTTCCGTCGATATATTAGAAGATATAATGAAATTTATAAGTATGGGAAAATATCTATTTATATTTTGATACCCTGGCTTCTATCTTTCCTATGAAGTACAAGAGTAAAGTGGTCTTCATAAGATTTCAAAAGCAAAATAAGAATATACATTTTAAAGAACATCTAAAAAATAATTGATTTTTGAATTTTAATCAAAATCGTTGGAGCAAATTTTGAGAAAATCGAAAAAAACTGAAAAAGTACATCAGTAAAGTACTAGTACTCTTTGGCCGATTTTGATTAAAAGCTTATTTTTCCGGTCCCGGGGGGTGTTTAACTTAAATATAAAATTTCAGCCTTATAGCTCAATTCCTTCATGCTTAAAATTGAACACACCCACAGACAGACCATGTCGCGAAAACCACTTTTTTGGATTCAGGGGACCTCAAAACGTGTATATCCATCAAAATCTCGACATCGAATTTTTGACATGAATCCAATACTTTCTCTCTCTATATATATTACATATATACACAGGTAAGAGAAAGTAATATATATATATATATATATATATATATATATATACATGCGTATGTCGACACAAAAAATATTTTATTTTGGAACTTCTCGGATTTTCGGCGAGAAAATTTTCGACGAGTTTGTTTTCGGCGAGATTTAGCTTTCGGCGAGTTATACCGCCCCAATAATAATTTTGTATATTTTACATATAATATTATATGGTTTTCGAATGGGGGGGGGGGGCGCTAAAAAGGTATTGTGCCCCGGGCGCTAGTTAAGCTCACTACGCCACTGTGTTTTATATTAATATTTATATATTGAAATTATAATTATTGATTATGAATTATATGATTGAGTTTATAATATTTATCCCATATTGACAGCCCATAAGGTATATATATTTTTTATGTCTTTTATATTGTATATTATTAGTCATGAATTGCTTTTTTTTGTTACAAAAAAGGAAAAAATTGTAATACAAATCTCAATTCACTTTGTAAACCAAATACAAATAAATTATTATTATTATTATAGTCATGAATTGCTAATGTGTTAAAAGGAAATTGTAATTTTAAAATTTATCCATCCATGCTATGTTGTAGATCTGAAGATGGTCTCGACCGAGACCGAAACGTCAGTCTAATGGGTATTAAATTAATAAAATAAATACTAACTGCTTCTCTTTCTTCTTCCTGCTACTTCAACATCTTCTATCCAGCTATAAATCTACTTTTCTCTAAAATGTATATTTTCATTTTGCCATTGAAATCTTCTAATATCCACTTTACTCTTGTTCTGCAGAGGAAAGATAAGAGAAATGGTTGCCATGGTAACAAAATATAAATATTTTCCCATGTTTACAAATTTTCGAATGTACCATACTGTCGGGAACTAAATATATGTCGACACAAAAAATCTGGTGTGACAAGCGATTTGATTACCGAAGTCTCTAGTTCGTTCACAGCTTAATTTGGAATCCCACTACCGCCTTTCATACCAACTTGGCGGAGAGAGTGCAGAGGATGTTCCTGAGATATTTAGTCTATAGACAGGTTGGCCTGGAATTTGTTTGAGATGGAATGAATGTCTTGCAGGGAGGAAGAGGGATTCTATTTACAGAATCTGCAGCGAATCCCTGGCCGTGGGAGTCCCAGCGTTCGCCCTGAGGTTTGGATCCCTTTTCTACCTCACGCAATGTCGAACAGTGATCGGAGAAAGGTCACCTGTTTTAAGGATGATTGTTGAATACACTCGGAGGGAGAGAGACCTGTTTACTTGAGTGTATACCAAGTCTATATACTTAATTTGTTTGTAAATTTTGTTCTTTTGTGATTCTTAGGATAAATCGGTGACTTTTTAAATGAAACGCAGATTTTTGGATAAAAAATTATTATATTTTTCAACGTAGTCTCCTTTGAGCTCTATACACTTTGTCCAACGTTTCTCCAATTTTTATATCCCTTCCAAAAAAATAAGATTCGTCAAGGGAGATGATTTCATCGTTGGAGACAAATCTCTTTCCGCCGAGCCATTTTTTCAGGTTTGGATACAAGAATATAGCCACTCCGGGGAATAGGGCGCCGATGAGGGAGCAATTCGTACCCCAATTCATGGATTTTTGCCATGGAAACTGAAAATTCACTTTTTTTCTTCTCAAATCACGAGGTAGTCTGCTATTAATGGACGTCAAACAAAAACTAAAAGATCCAGGTGGTTCAAAATTCAGCTGATAGTTGCCTGCTGTCAGGAGCAGTGTTGCCATTTCAGTTAAGATGCGGGAAATTCAAAAAGTCACGAACTTAGGCCGGTATCACACTGGGACACCAGAGTGGCGCAACCAGTTGCGACACCACTCAGCATATGGAGTATTGGTGTCGGATTGGTTGCTCCACAAATTTGGTTGCGCCACCAGCCGTGCAGTGTCCGTACATCCTACTGGTGTCTCCACCGCTGTAGTGGCGCCACCAGTCAAATGTATAGAATTATACGGCGCATCACTCACTCGGACACCAGTTGATGGCAACCGCTAGTGAAAGGACCTGTTTTCATCATGAGTTTCGATACAGAAAGATTTATCATAGAAATTCAGAGCAGATCTTTACTTTGGGATACTTCATCAAACGAATGACGCGATTGAGCACATAGTTAAAAAATTTGTTAGGATACTTTCCCAAATCATCGTACAAGGTTGTAAATACTTCAATTATCAAACGATCGGCAACAAAAGGATGTATCCAAAATTTCCTCTTTTTCTTCGTCGCACATATAAGAGCAGCTCTTCAACGTCCATATTGCAAATTGAATTTGAGATCAGATTTTTAAAATGAGCAGCACTGCTGATGTCTCTCTTGGTTGCTGCGGTAACCACGGTGTCGCCACTGGTTGCGCCACCGTGGTGTCCCAGTGTGATTCCGGCCTTATTCACCTGCCCACGTATGATTTTTCCTCTTTTAAATTCCATGTAATTAGATTATTTCTGTTTGGAAGTGAAATAATAATAATAATTATTATTATTATTATTGAATTAGATTTAGTTGAGGTTTATAGCTGATATGATTTATTTGAGGTTCAGGAATTCACTAATGAGCAACGCAGCTAGTTTTTTCTTTCAATTTTTATTATTAAATATAAAGTAAAAGTAAAAAATAGCAACCTGATATATAAAATCAATTGTCAAGGATGTAACCTGAATTATGTGGGCATGACAGGTCAATATTTACATAAACGAATCTACCAACATAAATATAATATCTCTAAAAAAGAAGATTATATTGCCCTGTCTGCTCACACCCTTGAGACAGGACATACTTTTAACTTTGTCGGGACCGAAATTTTGGCTTTTGAATCAATTAAGTTTAAGAGAGAGGTTCTTGAGAATATATTTATATTTATAAATCAAACTGTTAATTTCAAGCAAGACTTCAATTCCACAATTCGGTCATATCGAAATGTCCTTTAATAAATTTAATAAATTAATATTTCTGGATTGTAAAATAGTGGAGTTAAATTGATCAAAAGGGTATTTATATGCTAATTGAAAATATTTCTTTCTTTCTTCCTTTATTTCTAATTATATAATGTGATTTATTAATTCTGATTAAAAATAACTAAAATGATAAAATATAAGATAAGGTGGCTGTAGATATCAGTTGATACAGGACAGAGGAGTTGGCAGCCAATTTTAGAGCCTCTATATTAAATAAAAACTCTCAATTCTGGATACGTTTCGGCTTTATTCTACTAAGGCCATCATCAGTCCCATTAGAGCTGGAAAGACATACATTAATATATAAAGATGACAGTTACAAAATACAAATAAAATATTTTATATAAAATATAAAAATCTCACAGTATTAATATATAGAGTTGTTATAATGGAATATTTTTTATATACATTAGTTGGTATATAAATAATTTCTATTTTGTATGCTTCCAGTTTTTAATACGTGTGTATACGTCTAAGTAACAATTTGATTTGATCAGATATTTCTTAAATTTACAAATATATTTTTCAATGAGATGGGATTATATCAATGACCCTTATTATTAGGACATTGCCTGAGGTGAGAAGCCGAAATAAATATTTATATAACATATTTGCGTTGTTATTATAGACAAGAAAATCCTATAATCCGGTCAAAAAGGTTAAAAGAATATTGCTTCTCTATGAAAAAAATAATTTAAAAAACAAAATTTTCCTTTTATATAAAAACTTTTTTTTAAAAAATAACAAACATATTTTTTTATTATATAAAAAAAAATATATATATATATATATATGCACACACCTATATTTTCAACAGAGCGTCATTGTTAGTCAAGAAAGAGAGATAAAAACCGCTTAGTCCGTCGCAGTCCGTCTGAAAATTTAGCGCCCTGCTTCCCATTGCCTTGACAAAACATTTTTCCGCAAACAGCCTTTTTGTAGTATTTTCTACTTGCATCAAGACTATGGCATTATCTTTTATCTCTCTTTCTTGACTAACAATGACGCTCTGTTGAAAATATAGGTGTGTGCATATATATATATATATATATTTTTTTATATAATAAAAAAATATGTTTGTTATTTTTTAAAAAAAAAAGTTTTTATATAAAAGGAAAATTTTGTTTTTTAAATTATTTTTTTTCATAGAGAAGCAATATTCTTTTAACCTTTTTGACCGGATTATAGGATTTTCTTGTCTATAATAACAACGCAAATATGTTATATAAATATTTATTTCGGTTTCTCACCTCAGGCAATGTCCTAATAATAAGGGTCATTGATATAATCCCATCTCATTGAAAAATATATTTGTAAATTTAAGAAATATCTGATCAAATCAAATTGTTACTTAGACGTATACACACGTATTAAAAACTGGAAGCATACAAAATAGAAATTATTTATATACCAACTAATGTATATAAAAAATATTCCATTATAACAACTCTATATATTAATACTGTGAGATTTTTATATTTTATATAAAATATTTTATTTGTATTTTGTAACTGTCATCTTTATATATTAATGTATGTCTTTCCAGCTCTAATGGGACTGATGATGGCCTTAGTAGAATAAAGCCGAAACGTATCCAGAATTGAGAGTTTTTATTTAATATAGAGGCTCTAAAATTGGCTGCCAACTCCTCTGTCCTGTATCAACTAAAATGATAAAAATCTATTATTTAACTGTATGTAAAAGAAATATTTTCATTCACTCGCTCTCAGTCCATAATAACAACACTGGTTCTAATAATTTGGTCATTGAGTCTATTACATTGTTAATAATTTCTTTGACCAATATGACCATGAGGAATTATATATTGACAATGGCTTGGGTAAGTGTTTTATATAATAATACTGTAATAAATTATGTAATGTGCAATTGAGAAGAATTTGTGATCTATGTTTGATTTTATCTGTTGTATTTTAGCCCTGATGATGGTCCTATATGCGACCGAAACGTTGGCCCTGGCACTTTATATTTAATAATAAAAATTGAAAGAAAAAACTAGCTGCGTTGCTCATTAGTGAATTCCTGAACCTCAAATATTATTATTATGTAAGAGAAAGTTGTGTGCTGTGCGATCAGTCACACCAGATTTTTGATCTTAATATGGAGAACATCAAATCGTCAAGGGTTACTTACCCAAAAAGCATTTGAATTTTATTCCTTATCTTTGATTTTTGGCATCGAGATAAATTGTGATCATATTTCATTCAGCCTCTCTCTTTTAGGACCAAAAAGGAGATAAAATTCAATCTAATTCTATTAAATTTTTTTTTCATCAAACCAAAAACGGATGCAATTAGTTAAAGAAATGAAAAGAAGGCAAACATGATGATTAATAGCTTATGAGACTCATTTAGATCTCGATGGCAATGTTAACAAGCACAATTATTGTCCTATATGGCATGATGATGGTTTTATATAAAACAGAGAAAAAAAAATTCGCCTCTGTATCCGTTATTTATTCAATTGCACAAGATAGAAGAAGAGGGAACAACATTTAATGAGTTTTGTTCTACAAGCTTTTTTTTTTTTTTTAACGAGATAATTTAATGAAATGTTATCAGAGAAAATGAATCTTAGTTTGAAAATATTTATTGTGACGTTTCAAAGACACTGGGTCAGGGCGAATGAGCTGAGAACACGTGTTGTGTCTTCTTAAAAACACCTGTTCTAATCTATCTTGATGATACTCTAATTTCATAAACAATCTACAATATCTTAAACATTTCTAAGTAAATTTAACACAAATTCATATCATTTTAATAAATATTTACAATTTAAATAAAACAAAGACAAAAATGTCGGAATTTTTTTTTTTTTATTAACGCTAAATTTCGAAAATTTTAAATTTAATCTTTCCATTTCAGTTTTTCTCTGTCTATTTTATTAGAAATTCTTATAAAAACAAAATTTTTTAATTAATATCTAACAAAACATATCGAGATTATGCTGATTTGTCCCTTAAATTGAATATCGACATTTTTGTCTTTATTTTATTTAGATTGTATTAAAATGATTTGTATTTGTGTTAAATTTACTCAGAAATGTTGATGATGATATTTCAAATCAAATGTTTCTTAAATTAGAGTATCATTAAGGTAGATTAGAACACGTCTTCTTAAGAAGAAACAAAGTTTTACGTTTTTTTTTTTTTTGACGAGCAGTGCATTTTATATTTTTCTTTATTTATAATATTTTGGAATTTCGGGGGGGGGGGGTTGGATTACCATATCCTTCCTCCCCTAGGAACTCCGGAAATCCGAACTAATTGGGACTGTGGTCTGTTCGGATTATCCCAAAATAACACAAACACCAAAAGATGACCGAATTAAATAAAATTTATTGTTTTCATACAAATTTGTTTTCAGTAAATGTATTGTATTATGTTTTTATTTTGTACTGTACAGTATTTTGATTCTATGTTTTTTACTAAATAATAATTTATTACACCATACCTTACTTTGATTAAATTTTTATTTTGTAATTTGATTTCCAATTCTGTTCGTATTATCTGAAATTTCGGATATGCGGGGTTCAGATTACCGGGGGTTCTACTTTATTGCTGAGGGATTACTATAGGCCAAGGGAGGTTATTATTTTTTTAAATTAATTTAAAAAAAAACCCTTTTCGGCTACAGAGGCTATTTAGAGGTTATTTCTTTATTAGTATACTTTTTAAATTACAAGTACCGATGGCTACCGGGGGCGTTCCACAGGCTGATTGCTCGGGGTCACCAATCCCGAATTTTCGCCGCGCTCGGCATCACTTAACCGCAACGATTGTGGTGACTGTTGCTCATTATTTTTTTTACATTATCTTATCTATATATGTAATATATTAAAGCGATCTTGTCATGATTTTGAATATGTCTGTCTGAAATTGTGTTCACACACAGAGTGAGAAAGAAGAACTGAAAATCTTAAGAAGATTAGTTAAAACAGCCACAAAAGGATATTTCCTTTTAGAGAACTCATTACCGAGAAAAATACTCAGGTCCCCAAATGCTCAAATGGGGTGGTTCAAAAAATTCCTGAAAATATAGAATATTACCCATAGGAAAGTATTGGCAAAGGGAAAATGCATCCATCGTTCAGGACCTGGGAAGAATTCCGGATCTCTTCCACTCCAGTAGATTGAGAGGGGTTCGTGATCATTTATTTTAATTTAATGAGTTGACTCAAAGCCTAGACGGGAGGACAGGAACGTGAAGCCCACACCTTTGGTATTTAGTCTTCATATTATAACTAGCATGTGGGTCACACCTCCTAAGGTATTTTATTGAATGGAATTGTATAGCTGAATAGGATTGTAGCATCAAATGAGAAAATATATATATTTTTTTATATATTTATTCAATTTGCACAGCTGACGTTTCGGATCCTTGTTTGAATCATCTTCAGAGCTGGCAGATAATGTATAAAATCCACTATGACTTATTCATAAAGACTTTTTGCCAGCTCTGAAGTTTGTTCAAACAAGGTTCCGAAACGTCAGCTGTTCAAATTGAATAAATATGATGTATTTTCTCATTTGATGCTAGAATTTTAGACTCATAATTTTGAATTTATACTTATATAAAAAAAATTTTTCATACGAAATCATTGGGTTCTTATGAAAAATTAAAGCCAATTAATAAAAATAATAATTAAATCCCTCAAATCAAAAATTAAAAAAAATCTGCTGCTCGTTTTTTTTTATAATTTGAGGCTTTTGAGGTCACAAAAAAAAAAAAAAAAATAATAACACTTATTAATAAATTATTTAATTATTTATTCAAAAATCTACACCCATCGTTTTTTTTTTTAACTAACAATAAATAGATATGTAACAATAAATATACAAATTATAATAAATAAATATTTAAAATGTTTTTGATGATTTCTTTTTATTTTTAGTTAGCCAATTTAGTATTTTGTTAGTTTTATATTAATTGGGCTAACTGGGACTGTAATTAGTTTCAAAACCATTTCTATTTCTTTATCTTCGACTAGCGAGATTTTAAAATTTTTTACCAGCTGAAAAAAAAATTAATTAATTAATTAATTATTTTAAAATTAAAAATTAAGCTTAAATTTATTCTCAATAAATGTCAAAAATAAACATTTAATAAATATAATTAATTAAAGAATAATAATTGTGAGATTTTATTTCAAATTTTTTTCTATATAATGCATAAACTCGGAAACTACTTGACGGATTTTAATAAAAATTTTTTTTAATGTATAGAAATTTTTAGAGTAGCTTTTATTTTTGATAAAACTCATTTACAGGTCTATTCTCTAAACAAAAACGTTAACATTTAACATCTGTAAAACAGCGTTAATTCATATTAACACTTCCTTGCCTCAAATTGCTATTCTGAAAGCAAAAACTTTAAAGCAAAAGCGTTAATATTTAGTCAATAGTGTTAAAAATTGATCTCATGTCTAGATGGTACCTTTAATATTTTAACGCCGTATTTAATGCATAAAAATAAGCTAAAAAATAAGGTAATGATTTTGACAGCTTTGAGATAAAGACAACATGTTAATATATATTAAAATACTTTTTAAAGTTAATGTGTCAAAATAGGATAGAAAATAACAGATCAAGTAGGCCTAAGTAATTCACAAGAGGTTTCTGAGGGCCTAAAAACACGAACAAGCAGAAAACAGCTTCATAAGGATCGTTAACACATGGTGCTAAAAAAAAAATGTTAACGTCGCTGTTAAACCTGGTTTTGAAAGGATAGTATTTTTTAACGCTGGTGTGTTTTTTTACTTTTTAACACCCATTTTATGAAGTTAAATTTTAACGTCTGTTTTTAGAGAATAGACCTATTAAGGTGTTGTTATTGCATTAGAATAAGAAGATTAGAATATCAAGATTCTTGTTCAATATGTAATTAAAAAAAAAATAAAAATGATGAGGTGGTGAGAAAAAACCGCGATTTTTGAAAAATTAAAACACGATTTAATAATAAATTTTATCGATTTCGTTCAATTTATTCTGACCTCTTACAAGCTTGCACATGATATTTTTATAATAGAGTATTCTATAGCATTAGATGGAAAAATTAGTAATAATAGTGATCTAATAGCTGTATAATTGATAAGTGTGAGCAGAAGGGCAGCCAGGAATGAAATCAGACAAAAAAATCTAAGTCTATGCCCGGAAGAGGGGGGGTTTGGGGGTCCCGGGGGGGGGGGGGGGTTGCCCACTAAAAAAAAAAATATTTGTTTGTGAAAAATCTTTATTTTTTTTTATTTTAATCGCCGATGTTTCAGATACAAATCGCGTCCTTCCTCAGTTGATAGCCAATATAATTGTCAAACAATTATCCTGAGGAAAGACGCGATTTGCGTCCGAAACGTCGGCGATTAAAATTAAAAAAAGGAGGAAAAGATGGACTGTCTGATTTCATTCATGGCTGCCATCCTGCTTATATTTAAGGAAAAATTAAAAAAAAAAAAATATTTTTATATTAAAACATATAATACACAGCTCTACGTCACAACTGTTATGTAAAAAAAAAATTCTCTCGGGAAAAAAAGTTAAACCAATGAAAAAATGTAAACCTTGAAGAAGTCACAAAATGACCGAAACCGGTATAAAAATAAAATTTAATTATTTTTTTTTATGTATTAAAATTTTCTTTTTGTATAATCGGATCAAAAGATTTGTAAAAATAAAATAAAAGAATAATTACTTCAGAAATGAGGGTGTAGATCATGATCTCAGCTAATTTCCTTCCAACGCATCCACGTGAGCCCATCCCAAAGGGATGGGTGGCCATGGGATTGATAGCTGCCACGTATTTGCCCTCTTTGCGCAGCCATCGTTCCGGCCAAAATCGTTCGGGCTCTGGGAAGAATTCAGGATCCCTTCCACTCGAGTAGATTGACAGAATCATCAGCGTCTGGAATATTTATATTCATTTAATGAGTTGACTCTACGACAGCAGGGGGGATGGAACGTTAAGTCAATGGTTAATTAGATGAGAAACATCCGGCTCAAAATTATCTCAAACTATTTTCTCAAACTATTTAAATGATAAAAATACGAAAATTGAAATTTAATATATATGATTAATTATAAAATAATAATTGTGAGATTTAATTATTCAATTTTTATTTTTAATTATCAATCTCTCTATATTTTTTATTTATTTATTTTTTTTTCCTAAATATTTGGCCTCGGAAATTTATCCATTTGGCCAGAAAAGTATATTTTATTACATAAGATTTAAACTTTCGACCGTTGGTTCTCGTTGAAACATTTTGTAAATTAAAATTGAATATACAAATTAAACACTAGGTTATTTGTTTCAAAGGTTTTATTAATTAAAAATTCACTAATCAGGTTTCTTGTGAAGAAAACTTGTCGACCAGTATTTTTATTAGTTTATATATTGGCCTTTCTAAGTATATTTGCGCACTTTTAAATTTAGTAAATACAGTTTGCAATAATACAAAAAAAAATTTAATGTCATTAAATTAAAGGGTTTTTATTAAAAAGTATCAAATTTTCCATTATTAATAAATAATTATTAGGAATATGATGGAATAAAGTCTATCCCACAAATATCGACCATCTGTTATACACTGTAAAAAAAATTTTGATGATTTTACAATTTTTTTGTTGTAAGCAAATTTCCAAGACCAATAGATACTAAATTTACTATACAGTTGAATTATATTTTTACAAAACTCTTTGCAAAAATCGTTTACAAATGCGTGGTAATTTTACTAATATTTAGCAATTTTCGAGTCCAAATGTGTGGTAATTTTACAAATATTTAGCAATTTTACAATCCAAATGTTTGTAATTTTACTAATATTTAGAAAAAAGAAAAAAAAATTTACGACTGGACCCATAGGTTATTGACCTTTAGGGGACGGGACGGCTCTACCTGGATGGAGTGAAGTAAATATTTTTATTTAATGAAAAATTCCTCCAGGATTTGAACACTGACTTTTTTTGTAGAAGCCTGCTGCTTAGTTCATCTGACCATCGAATCACCTGTTAACTAATGATCTATCTCTGCTATTTGGCATTCAAGTATGACCTCACTGTAAACTATTTTTACTAAATAATAAAATAAAAAATAAACTTAAAGTTATCATAATATTATTATTTTTTGTATTATTATAACTTAAATAAATCCTTATAGTGCCAAAAATGTCTTTATTAAAAAAGCTAAAAAGCAGTCGAAACAAAGTCGGCCATGTTGGCCGTCGAAGACAGCCTTAAAAAGGAAAATTACAATACCCTTGTATTGTAAAATTAGAAACCTTTTTGTAAAATTACAAACCCTTTTCTAAAATTACAAACCGTGTTCTAAAATTACAATGCCGTTGTATTGTAAAATTAGAAATCGTATGGTAAAATTACAATATTTACTCTAATTTTCCAAGAGAATTGTATCAACTTACTATTTATATCGAGAGAAAAAAAATATGAGATATTCTTTGGCAGAATCGCTATTAAAATATTTATATAACGTTTAAAGTCTGTCTAAGATGCCGAAAAAACTTAAAAAAAAATAATTATTTTTGAATGAGTACTTGTCATTCGATACCGGCAATCAAGTACTCATATGAGTAAAGTATCGAAACAAAAGTATCGATACCAGTAAGTATCGATACTTTTTTTCGTGTCCCTAATTACAGCGCCACGAGCGCAATTGTAATTCCGTAAATTGTGAATAAATAAAACTATTATTATTATTATTACTTTTTTCATTGATTGATATACATGAAATTTTTTCTTCTGCTAATTATTTTATTAATTTTTTTATTTATTTCCCCTTATGATAGTTAGGCATTGGGGGTCTCATTTTACAGTATTGTACAAAATGAAAAAGTGCTTATAGTAAGTTACATTAATCCTTAACTTACAACTTTATATATGTATATACTTACAACTTATATATATATATATAGTGAAAAAACGAAGAAAAAATAATACTCACGTCCTGATCAATTTTATATCCAGCAATATCCACGTCAGTGGGCATAAATCGGGTGATAAAAGGAGCAACTGGATAAAGTCTCAAACTTTCACGGACCACTGCCTTTAAAAATGGATTTTCATAATCTTTCTTGGGATCTTCCATATTTAATAAAATATCTTTTAATTTCTCTTGCGTTTGTGGATGTCGGGCCAACAGATATAAACACCATTGCATTGATGCTGAAGTCTAAAAAAAAAAAAATTCATTCATTTACGTTAATGTAAAATCTTTTCTTGGGAAATTCTCCTTGTAAGAACTGAAGGAGGCAGTGCTAAGAATTTTTGAAGACCTTGGTCCTGAAGATGGGTGACGTTTAGTCCCCGAAACGTCGACAAGGGAAATTAAAATAATTCGGTCTTGAAAAAAAAGTCTTCTAATTTTATTTCCTTTTCTATCTGTATTACGCCCTTCTTTTTAAAATCACTAAGTTATAAGATTCAAAGATTTATTTTCTGTCTGAGAATTATCTATATTATTGATACTATGCAGTCAGCCAGGACGAGAAATAAAACGCTATTTTATTTCAATATGTTCGTTGTGCTAATCGCCCCCTTCTTTAGGAATGACCAGTTGTTAATTATAACAATTATTTTTATATTTATAATTGACGAGCACATTGAAATAAAATACCGTTTTATTTCTCATCCTGGTTGTTGTGTATATAGTATCAATAATTCAAAGATTTAGTAAAAATTAACTCATCATCAGACAGTGGCGCAACCAAGATTTGCTCCTGGGAGGGGGGGGGGGGGGCTGATCGCAAAAATTTTTCTGTGAAATTTTTTTTTTCGCGTAACCAAAGTTTTTTGCCCTGTGGGGAAATTTTTCCCAGTCCGTAAAAATATTAAAAATATTTTAACTTTTTTTTAAAGACGCTAAAATTTTTGCCGCCCGCGAAACATTTCTTTTTTTGCGTAACCGAAATGATTTTATTTTTTTCTTTTCTATTTGTAATATATATTTTGATTTTTTTTTTTATCTCCTGGAGGTATTTTTACTTTTGAAAAATAAAATCTTCTAAATTAAAAAAAAAATTAAAAGAGTAAGAAATTCATTTTTTTCAAAATTTTTTCCAAAAGTTTTTGATAAAATCACTAGCAAATTTTTTAAAATTGTGATTTTATTTAAAATTTTTAAAGTTTTATAGTAGATATGTTTTTGTTTTATACTATTTGAACATATTAAATTATTTTAATTTTCTAAAAAAAAAATTTTTGCCCCCCCCCCCCCCTGATTCAAATTCGTTCCGGCGCCCCTGAATATATAAGATATTTCAAATTAAATGTTTCTTAAATTAGAGTATCATTAGGGTAGATTAGAACAGGTCTTTTTAAGTACAAAGTGTTACGTTTTTTTTTTGACGTACAGTGTTTAATTGAAATTTCTTTTTTTGCACTTGATCGTCAGTGATTTTTAAGATAGATATAAAATACATAAAAGACACTTATTATAACAAATGAAAATATTTTCAAGATTTACTTACAGTATCTCCAGCTCCTAATATAATATCAATCATGATTCTTTCAAACATTTCTTTCTCAAGGTTGAATTTCAGAACTTGGTTAAGAATTCCATCGTATTTTTGTGTCATAGGGACGAGTTTGTGCAGAAGGGATTTGCCTAGAATTAAGAAAAATATAAAATTAACAATCATTCATTATCAGTGAGTTGCTGTATTTTAAATAAAAGAGACTTTCACGTCAATATATGTAATATAAGGGGAAAGTATTATGATCGTAAAAAAAACCCAACCCCTCAATGATTTTATATATCTTTACGTTTCAGATCATAACGACCCCAGAAATGAAAAAAAAAAAATTTGTATGTGCTTTTTTTTGCTTATATCTCTGAAACTATTCATCGGATGAGAATGAAGTTTCGCAAATTTGTAGTCCAAAGTGGGCTTAAGAAGGTATTAAAACTAGAAGTGAATCGGACCGCAGAGAGCGGTAAAAATGAACGGTGAATTATTATCGCGGACCACGGTTTTTTCAGCTTCCTTTAAACGAAATCTTTTAAAACTCAGCAAAAATAACTAGCCTCTAGATCTGGAGCTAATTTCATGTTCATCCGTTCAGTAGTTCAGAAGTTATTCGTAAAAAATGAAAAAAAAAAAAATAAATAAAAATTTATTTATTTATTTATTTATTTATTTATTTAACAATCTCTCAACAGAATTTCTTCCAATTACAGAGAGAAAAAAAAAAAAAAAAAAAAAGAACAAAACAACAAAAAAAAAAGACAAATAAAAAATAACATTTCAATTGCTGTCTTTCCTGGCATACTCTGAGCACATTTTAAAAATTGGAGACTTTTCCAGCGATCTTGTCCTAGCCCTCCCGAGATAAAAGAGTGACCCGGACCTCAGGGCAACCGCTGGGACTTTGAAGCCTATTTTGGCTAACAGTTCGCTACAATCCCAGCGATTACCCAAAAGATTTTCTAAATTTTTGAGGATGTCATCCCTCCTTCTCTCGAGAAGACTTTTAAAATCAAATAATTTACAAAGCTCAGAGTAGCTTACTGCTGTGCCAGGAAGACCAATTTTTTTTTATAAAATAGGTATCTCAAATATTTTTTCTGAACCCCCTCTATCATGTTTATTTGTAGACTGACAGTGGGGGTGATTAAAGTTACATATTCAAGTTGAGATCTCACTAGTGAATAGTATAACCTATTCAAAGTAGAGACCTCAACAAAATTTTTGGAGTTTCTTTTTACAAAACCCAACATTCTATAGGCCTTATTAACCATTTCCCGAACATGGGCATCGAAATTTAACTTTGAATCAAAGATCACCCCTAGATCTTTAATTAAGTTTTCTTTAATTAACAAAGTTTTATCAATATGATAATCAAATAACACATTTGTTTTTTTTTTACTAAAGGTGATCAATGAACATTTGGATGTGTTAAGATACATATCATTTTTGGTACACCACACATTTAGATTGTTCAGAGCATTCTGGATTTTATGACAATCGTTCACGTTATTTATGACAGAAAAGATCTTTAAATCATCAGCATATAATAAATAATTACAGTCTTTTATAACGTTAACGATGTCATTTACAAATATTACAAATAGTAATGGACCTAGATTGGAACCTTGTGGCACCCCAGAGTTAGCAATATATTCATATGATATTTCATTCCTATAGAGAACAATCTGTTTTCTATTAACTAAATAGGAATTTAAGAGTTGACATAAAGAATCCGAAATACCATATTGATCAAGTTTTAACAATAAAAGATCATGGTTCACAGAGTCAAATGCTTTAGAAAAATCCAAGTATATGGAGTCGACCTGGTGACCCTGATCCATCATTGAGGCGATATACTCAGTATAAGTACAAAGATTTGTAAGAACAGAGCGCTTGGGTATAAAGCCGTGTGTGTAAAATAAAATTGCGTTTCAAGATTTCAAACTTTATTAATTAAAAAAACATTCACACTTTTTTCTCATTCACACTCACATTCACACAGTCTTTTCGGCAACTTAGGCCATATGACTCCTATTTAAGCCATTTGGTATCAAATGCCTTAAATAAAATCATCGGACTGCCTGGGACCGAACCCGCGACGTTCGGTTTAGAAGGTAGGCACGCTACCAACTACACCAAGCCCGTGGGCTTCAAACTTCATAGAATATATCGAGATCTAATTAAGTATTTAATTTAATTATATAATTAATATGTTTAAATCTCACACACATTATTTGTTTAAATTTTTAAATTTTAACTGCATAATTGATTAATTGCTTTGATTTTGTGGGATTTAGGAAGAGTAAAGAATTTGATGATTGACCATCGTGAGGGTCAATTAATTTAAATAAATACAGTAATAGCCAAAATAAAATAAAAAAAAGGTAACGAAGTTGCAAAACTTTCCCACTCTTAATTGGATAGTTATATAGCTTCTAACTTCGTTGGTAATTTTCTTTTTATTTGTTAATTTAAAAAACAAAAAAAAACATTGTGTGGTTTTATGAAACCACGATGCAAGTGAAACTTTTTTTTTCGGATCGTAGGCGTTTAAGTGAAAATTTTCAGAAAATTATTCAAATAAGGGTATTAAAATCGCGTTTTTAATCTTAACTTAAATAATTGGAAAATGGGAATGATAATGGGAAATCAAAAGACCATGGGCGTAACTAGGAGGATGCCGGGGGGGGGGACATGGCCCCTCCAGAAGGCTCGTAGTCCCCCCAGTAAGCTCCCTGCCCCAAGAAAAATTGAGAAAATATGGGGCTTTCCAGGGCTTCCGGAGGATAGCTGGTCCCATGCCCCCCCCCAGCGAGGATGGCTGGTCCCATGGCCCCCCAGCCAAATTCTCTAGTTACGCTCATGCAAAAGACGCATGTTGAAAACTGAGGAAAATATTTATTTAGTATTTGAATCATTTTAAATTATTTTAAAAATTATATTTTATCAATTTAAAAATTGAATGATTAAATCTCACAATTATTTTTTTTATAATTCGTCATATATATATTAAATTTCAACTTTCCTATTTTTGTCGTCACGGCTTGTGACGTCATAACTTATAGCGTCATGGCCTTTGACGTCACGGCTTGTAACGCGACATGCTGATAGAGAAACGAAAAAATTTGTGTCGATCAAAATAAAGTTTCACTTTAAAAAGAAGCAAACTCACCTATAGCTAATGATTTGGAAGCAGCTTTTTCAAAATTTGTCCATGCCGGTAGATGTAACGCTTTTGATAATTCCACTGGAATCAATTGGAGTCGTGATGTTTCAAGAAATACTAAATGCGCCGATTTGCCCATTTCAATTGTTTCTGCTTCCAGTGCTTTATATTCTTCATGATCGCCGCTACCAATCATCGTAGAAAGGACACCTGTGTGGGAAAATAAATAGGCAAATGATTTGACTGCTTTCTCTTGACGCTACTTCACTTACCTTCGATGGCCCAACGATATGTTTCAGAATCGAGATTATCAATGACTTCTCGTTGACTCCATCTTTGGACCACTTTTTTTTGCTATGCCCTTTGCAGGAGTCGCCATTTTCTCCTGAACATACTCATCGGTGACTTTTAACAGCACATTATTGAGGATTCGCCGATATGTCAGCCACTCTTCTCCGTCCCTGCAAAGAAATTTCATTTATATTTAAAAACATATTTTTTATTACTTTTCGTTTAAGTTTTATTAAATTATTAGTTAAAGTAAATAAGTAATTGATTTTTCTAAGGTTCAGAGACGATTTGTTGCTTTCGTCACAGCATCAAAGAAAAAACTCTCTCTGTGAATGCTCATATGCCAGGAAGAGGGGTGTTCGATTATGAAAACTCCGATTAATCGATTATTGGTTCCGGAAATTGGTCGAAAAATAACCGATTATGAAAGAAATAATCGATTGGGGGGAAAAAAAAATCGGTTATGAAAGTAATAATCGAGTATTCCTTTTTTTTCCTCTAGTAAAATTTCCATTTTCCTACCGTGAAAATCATTTCACTAGTTTTTTTTTTTTTAGTAAAATGAATCCAACTTGCATTTATGCAAAATTTTTTTTCGTGAAATTTGCATTTTTTTCTTTCCGTAAAAATCTTTTGGCCTTTTTTTTTTACTTTCTCTTACCTATGTATATATGTTAATATAGGGCTATATAGAGAGAAAAATTCGATGTCAAGATTTTTTTATGAATATACACATTTTGAGATCCCCTGAATCCAAAAAAGTGCTTTTCGCGTGGGTGTGTGTGTGTGTGTGTGTGTTCAATTTTAAACATAAAGGAATTAAGCTAGGAGGTTGAAATTTTATATTTAAGTTAGGCACCCCCCTGGGACGTGACACGAAGCTTTTGAACAAAATCGGCCAAAGAGTACTAGTACTTTACTGATGCACTTTTTCAGCTTTTTTTGATTTTCTCAAAATTCGCTCCAATAATTTTTGATTAAAAATCAATTATTTTTTAGATGCTCTTTCAAATGTATATTCTCATTGTGCAATTGAAATCTTCTGAAGACCACTTTACTCTTGTATTTCATAGGGAAGATAGGAGAAATGGTTTCCATGGTAACAAAATATAAATATTTCCCCATACTTATAAATTTCACATCTGAATTCAAATGTTCCGTACTGTCGGATAAATGTCGACACAAAAAATTGGTGTGACAAGCACAGAAGACAACTTTCGATTACCGAAGTTAAGAGAAAGTTGTGTGATGTGCGACAGTCACACCAGATTTTTTTAGTATCTCATCCCATCTTTTCAAGCGCATTTTTCTCCCGAAAATAATCGATTATGAAAAATAATTGATTAATCAATTTTTTTTAATAATCGATTATTAAAAAAAAATAAATAAATAATGAATGAATAATCGATTATTTTGCGCAGCCCTATCCAGGAATAAATTTCTTTATACAAGTTTGAAATAATATCATCAGTCTTATTAAATACTTGCTGCTAGTAGAAAATTCCGTTTTACGCAAGAATGTTTACACTTTTTTGAATCCCAGAAAAATAAAATCATGCGAAAAAATAATTTATTATAAAATACGGGTGGCAACTCTTCTAATCGTATCCCGTTCCAAGCGAGAAAAATTCATTTTATTCGAATTGACTACCTGGAATGGCTTTTGTTGGCAAAATAGCTCTTAAATAAAAAAAAAAAAAGTGGTAAATAGTGGCACATCAATTCTTCTTTTCCCAAAAAAGATTTAATTCTCATTATAGGAATTTTTTTTTTTTTAACCTATCATCTTTTGACCTTTGAATATTTTAAATAAATTATCGAATAAATTGTCAATATTCATCAGCTTTTAAGATTAATACCATAATAAAGAAGATATTGATATGACTTTATCTATTGTCAAGCCAAGGCCGACGTTTCGATCACATATGAGACCATCTTCAGCCAAAATCAATATGAAGTTTATATTTTTTTAAGATCTATTTATTAAAGCTTTATGTGATTTGTATTATTATTATTATGTGAATTTTTAATTTATTTAGGAAATCGGCGACCTCGAGAACCCGACAATGCCAATTTTGATTGAAATCGAATTATTATTTTTACTTTCTCTTACCTATGTATATATGTAATATATATATAGAGAGAAAGTATTTCATGTCAAAAATTCGATGTCGAGATTTTGATGGATCTTCACGTTTTGAGGTCCTCTGAATCCAAAAAAGTGGTTTTCGCGACATGGTCTGTCTGTCTGTGTGTGTGTGTGTGTGGGTGGGTGTGTCTGTGTTCAATTTTAAGCATGAAGGAATTGAGCTACGAGGTTGAAATTTTATATTTAAGTTAAACACCCCCCGGGACCGGAAAAATAAGCTTTTAATCAAAATCGGTCAAAGAGTACTAGTACTTTACTGATGTACTTTTTCAGTTTTTTTTCGATTTTCTCAAAATTTGCTCCAACGATTTTTTTAAAATTCAAAAATCAATTATTTTTTAGATGCTCTTTAAAATATATATTCTCATTTTGCGATTGAAATCTTCTGAAGACCACTTTACTCTTGTATTTCATAGGGAAGATAGGAGAAATGGTTGCCATGGTAACAAAATATAAATATTTTCCCATACTTATAAATTTTACATCTGAATTCAAATATTCCCTACTGCCGGGAACTAAATGCGTGTCGACACGAAAAATCTGGTGTAACAAGCACAGAACACAACTTTCGATTACCGAAGGTAAGAGAAAGTTGTGTGCTGTGCGCCAGTCACACCAGATTTTTTTTTTTGTTCCCCATATTGGTTCCGCCATATTTTTTTTTTCTGAAAAAATAATATCAAATTCCAAATCGGCGACATTAAAAACCCTTGTGTACTGAATTTCAGAGAGATTAAATAACGTTTTCGACTTTTGACCACGTTTTCGGGATTTGGAACCACTGTGTGGCGGCGTTAATAAAATAACGTAACATTTTGTTTGACCTGTTCTAATCTACCTTAATGATACTCTAATATAAGAAACATTTAATATGAATTATCTTATACATTTCTAAGAAAATTTGACACAAATCCATATCATTTTAATCAATTTAATACAATTTAAATAAAATAAAGAAAAATATGTCGATTTTCAATTTGAGGGACAAATCAACAAAATCTCGATATGTTTTGTTATATATTCATTTCAAAATTTTGTTTTTATAAGAATTTCTAATAAAACAAAAAAAACGGAAATCGAAAGATTATTTTAAAATTTTTCCCAAACCCAAATTTCGGCCTCTCTCTGTTTTTCGGCCGAAACCGTAACCGAAACTTGTATTTCCAATAAAAAATTCATATCATTTTACCTTTTTTTTTTAAGGGAGACTAAATTTTATGTGCGAATCATTTGACCATTTTTTTTTTTTTTTGCATGCGAGTCTCATTTCATCTTTTCAGTCTCAGGTTTCGGCTACTTTTTGGCCGAAACCTAATATTCGGTCGGTTCCTAGTTACTACCTTATTCAGTGGAATTTCGATATTGCGTAGCCCGATTATTCGTACAAATTTCAAAGTCCCCCCTACAAAAACAAAATTCCAACAAAACATATCGGAATTATGTTGATTTGTCCCCTAAATTGAAAATCGACATTTTTATCTTTATTTTATTTAAATTGTATTAAAATAATTTTTCAATTTGAGGGTCAAATCAACAAAATCTCGCTTTGTTTTGTTGGATATTAATTACAAATTTTTTTTTTATAAGAATTTCTAATAAAACAGTCAGAGACAAACTGAAATGGAAAGATTAAATTTAAAATTTTAGAAATTTGGCAAAAAATGCTCAGGGGCCTGCCAAGTTGTGGGTACGTGGAAGACGAACATGAGCTACCCGACCTGAGGCTTGATAGCCCTTCTATATTTTCAACAGGCGTCAGACCGTGCGAGGGGCCGGCTTGTTCTATTTGTTCCGGTTTCAACAAACCCATTAAGCCGATCCCGCACTGCGGGAATAAGGCTACGAAAGAAGAAGAAGAAATTTGGTTAAAAAAATTTCTGTCATTTTTGTCTTTGTTTTATTTTAAATTGTAATTATTTATTAAAATGATGTGGATTTGTGTTAAATTTACTTTGAAATGTATAAATTATATTTAATTAATTACAGTATATTCAAGATAAATGAGACAAAGGTCTTTTAAAAAATCCTATATTTAGAATTAATTTTCTATTTATATTATTGGTTGTTATATATATATATTAACGTATTTATAATAAGGCAGCGAACAAGTCAGTCTCTCTGAAACATCTCACATCCACTCTGCCATCTATTGGATGCTATTGAAAATAACTTTTTAGAGTGTTTTCTCCGAATATTTCAAAGGCATTTAATGGCATTTCTTCATCAGCGGCTGTACAGTGAGGTACAATATCAAGTCCCACCCGTGCGTTTTCTACTTGTGATTATTTCATTGTTTTTAAAAAAATATATATTTTTTTTTAATGTACACTTTCATGGTTCAAACCGAGAAAATTTCCAATGAATATTTTCATTTTCTTTTATAAAAAAAACAATGAAATAATCACAAGTAGAAAAAGCATGGGTAGGACTTAATATTGTCCCTCACTGTACAAATAAAATAGTCTTGCTATATTCAAAAGAATATCATCAATACGGCTGTCAATTACAAAGTAGACACCGAAGGCTTGTCGGGTGACTTAAAAGCATTGTTGAGTTTTTTTTTTTTTATAACACACACTTTTACACACTATATTTTCTGTCTGGGATCCCAACCCCTGACCCTTGGTATACAAGGCAGGCGTGCTACCAACTACGCCAAGCCCGAGGGCACTGTTGAGTTTGTAAATTATTTTAATTCAATATTTTTTTTATTCTTTATCAGATTGTAACCGGCAAATTAATTATTTTTAATTTAATTTTATTTCCAATTCTAATTTCCCAATATTATTTTTTTTATTTTATCTAATTCATTTATTTTACTCAAGTAGAAAATCCGTTTATTTTCTCTAAAATTTTTTTAACGTATTTTTAACGACTTTTGTATAAAATTTCCGTCGCCTCATGCGAATAACACGAGGACAATTCAATTGCTTTGTGACTCTCGCCTTGTAAAGTCATATTGGTTATTCACAATATTTTTGCGTCCTGCAAAATTAATTCGACAGCCCTTGTCAATATTATTATATTTTTTTCTTATTACATAACCCTTATGTTTAATACTTTTTTTCTGGTTAATTAATGACCCAGTTTTTTTTTCTAATTAAAATATTTCTACATTCTACAACTTGTTACCTGTTATACATTTTTATCGTTATTTATTACATTACTGTATCATTTTTAAAGAAGAATTAAACCAATTACGTGTTAAATAATAATTGTTAAATCAAAAAATTTCGTGTTGTCATTTGGGTGTGTGTGCGTGTGAACCCTTCCCCCACCATCAACCATCTTCAACGACAATTTGGCAACGGGAAACGAAAATTCATCCTAACTGGTACCCGTCCTGGAGCCAGCAGAAAATCATCTATAATAAATAGCATCCAACCTGGAGCTATCTGCATAATATTTATTATAAAGGGCACCCAATCTAGGGCAAACTTTATAAAATATACTATAAATGGCGCCCAAAGTGGAGCCAACTTCATCAAATCTATTATAGTAATAAATTTAAATAATTTTTCTAAATCTAGATGCATTGACCTTTCGTTCGATTTGAGCCACCTATTTGATATATTCTATTATTTAAGTATTGGAAAAGAGGAAAAATATCAATAATTTATAATTGTTTTTTTTTAAATTTGCTTAAGGTCTTTTTCGGCATTTAGACCCCATTCCTATTTATTTCAAATGATTGATAGCCAATTCAAATGAAATAAATTTTTCTCTTCTTTGGGACCGGAAGCGAACCCGAAACCCCAACCTCTCTGAGCTATGGGTCACGGGCTAATTTATTATTTGAATACAAGAAAATATTTTCTTTGACTGGAGACTGTGTATAATATTGGTGCTAAGTAAGGCAGCCAGGATTAGAAATAAAACACAAAATATTTATCTCATTCTGCTCGTCGACGTTTCGGGTGCTAATCGCCCCCTTCCTCAGGACTGAGCAGGTGTCAATTATAACAATACAATGCTCGGTCCTGAGGAAGGGGGGCGAATAGCACCCGAAACGTCGACGAGCAGAATGAGACAAAAATTTTGTGTTTTATTTCTAATCCTGGCTGCCTCCTCAGCACCAATTTGAATACAAGTTTAACTGTAAAAAAAAAATAACCGATTTCGGTTTCTCGGTTTTTGAAAATTAGCTAAAAAATCAGTTTACCGGTCGGTTTCCACAACCTAGTTGCAACAATGAAAAAAAAAAAAAAAAATTTAATTATATAACATTTTTTATTATTTTTCATTTGAGAGATTTAATTATTTTAATTAATTTTTTTTTTTTTTAAACACACTTTTTCTCATTCACACTGTCTTTTCGGTAACTCAGGCCATATAAGACATTTACGATATCCGTTATTAATTCATATATTTGGGGTCCAGGCATTCTTATTTAAGCCATTTGGTATCCAAATGGCTTAAATAAAATCATCGGACTGCCTGGGGACCGAACCCGCGACTTTTGGTATACGAGGTTAGCACGCTAACCCCTTCACCAAGGGCAGCTTATAAGATTAATAATAAAGAAGATATTGCTATGATTTTATTGTCCAGCCATGGCTGACGTTCCGATTACATATGAGACCATCTTCAGCCAAAATAAGTTTTTATTTTTTAAAATTTTTTACTTTCTCTTACCTCTATATATGTTATTCATGATATATATAATTCTTGTTAATTTATTAATTAAAATACGTAATATGAATTATTAAAAAACAGCATTCTTATCTTAAAGGGATCTATATTTAATAGCGGAGCTTCCAATCCGCGTCCCATACCCGATCTCCCCAAGGAAAAAAAAAAACAATGAAAATTTAATTATATAACAATTTTTATTATTTTTCATTTGAGAGATTTAATTAATTTTAATTGGCTTTAATTTTTTCATATGGCGAGAGATGCTTTCCTATGAACAAATTCATTTTTTTGCGCTTCCCCATTTTGAAAATTTCGGGACCCAAAATCAAACAGAGCAGATAATAATTTTTTTTTTTTACTTACATGAAGAAGGTGCCTCTTGGATTGTCATTGACTTTATTGTACAGCATCCACGCCGGCGGAAGACTATGTCTCGGTGTCTTCCCTTCATGCGAATAAACTTTCCGATGATGCGAGGGATTTTTAGTGAAAACCGCCTCCACTGGACCGATTTTTTTCACGAAAAATCGGACCCAATTCTTTATGTCGCCGATCGACATATTCATGAATATGAGGCCAAGAGCCGGCCATAAAAATGTCAAGAATCGTGCCGATAAACGGCAATCCCTTGGCGACGGGAACCTCTTTTAAGCCTTTGTGAGGTGGATTGGGCGGAGATGATGAGGGAACATCTTGCGGGAATGTTGTTAGAATAGGAGGCGACGACGACGAAGAGGCTGATCGACGAATTGTGCTGTTGAAACAATAAGCAAAGGAACGCATCTTGCGGAACGAACGTTACGAATATCAACGAATCACTAAAATGTCTTTCTTGGGGAATACAATTTTTTTTTTTTGTTAGATTAGATAAAGAAATTTTTTTTTTTTTTTACTAAGAATATTAATTAAACGATCGATGGCCATTTTTGTTAACTTTCAATTGAAATTGATTAAATATTATCTTAGAAAAATTGATAGGAAAAAAAATAACCTTTTCATTTATTTAGATAAGGTGGCTGAGGGTTGGCAGCCTGGTAGCAAGGGCGGATGCAAGGGGGGGGGGGGGCGAATACTCGCTTTTTCTTTAATCATACCAGGTATGCCGCACTTTTTCTTAGTGTGTATTTTATAAATACACTACGCATAAAAAAAAAATAAATAAATAAATAAAACGTAACATTTTGTTTGACCTGTTCTAATCTACCTAATGATACTCTAATTTAAGAAACATTTAATATGAAATATCTTACTGCACTTCTAAGTAAATTTAACACAAATACAAATCATTTTAATACAATTTAAATAAAATAAAGAAAAATATGTCGATTTTTCAATTTAAGGGACAAAATCAGCATAATCTCGCTATTTTATAAGAATTTCCAATAAAATAGACAGAGAAGAACTGAAATGGAAAGATCAAATTTAAAATTTTGAGTTAATAACAAAAATTTCGACATTTTTGTCTTTGTTTCTATTTAAATTATTAAATGTTTATTAAAATGATATGGATTTGTGTTAAATTTACTTAGAAATGTATAAGATATTTCATATTAAATGTTTAATAAATTGCAGTAAAATCACGTCCCTAACTTAAATATAAAATTTCATCCTCCTAGCTTTTTCTTACTTGAGATATTTTGTTCACAGACACACAGACAGATAGAGTAGACAGACCATGTTGCGAAAACCACTTCTTTGGATTCAGGGGACCTCAAAACGTGAATATCCATCAAAATCTTGACATCGAATTTTTGACATGAATCCAAATCTCTCTCTATATCAAGGGCGGATTCAAGGGGGGGGGGGGTAAAGGGTAATTACTCCCCTCGAGATTTGAAAATGCAAAAAAAATTTATTTTTAATGTAAAATTTTAAAAATTAATACCTGTATTTATATTCTGGCAAACAAGTACAGAATGCGCCTTTTAAATTACCGAAATTAAGAAAAAATAGTGTGCTGTGCGACCAGTCACACCAGATTAACCCCCCCTCCCCCCGAGTAACACCTCTGGATCCGCCCTTGCCTGAGTTAATTCGTTGGTCAGTTGTTTTCGGGAGGGTCTATGACTGGATAGGTGATCATTAAAAATAAAATAATTCGCGCCTCATTCTACGAACTTGACCACGCCATTCATAGTCTTAATCAGGTCCCCTCCAAAATTTTGGAAAAGTAAATCAGAAAGTAAAAAAAAAAATTCCCCCCCCTCCAATCAAAAACTGAAATGACGTCACTTGTCTTAATGCAAGTAGATAGCACTCCATTAAGTCGATATTCAAAGTAAATCACTCAGAAGAAAACCATTTGAATTCCTGCGCGAATATACAGGAAATAAGCGTGGTTTATTTGTAAAAAATTACAACGTTTCGGCCCCTTTTTCAGGAACAATTCAGCTAAGAGCTCATCTGTAACAATCTCATTCGAATTGTACCCGAAGAAGGCCACAGAATGAGTGGCCGAAACGTTGTAATTTTTACAATTAAAACCCAGTTTATTTGTGTGTAATATTTTCCTATCATTTAACCTTTTTGCCCAAGATGATAAGTGTTGTATTGTCTTCATATATTAATTTTCGACTTTCCACCTCATGCCAGTGACCTAATCATCTCAGAAATAGTACATATGTAAATTAATAAAACATTTTATCAAAGCAAGTGAATAACGAGAGGGTGGATCCCAGGGGGGTGGGGGGGGGAAGGGAATCTGGTGTGACTGGATTGGTTTAATACTCTGCACCTTTTAAATGAGAGAATAGAATAAGAAAACGAATCTATCTCTTGGTGTTCAATTCATATTTTAGTAGTTATAAGAGCATCCAATAGATGGCAGAGTGGGCATGAGATGTTTTAGAGAGACTAACTTGTTCACTCCCTTATTATAAGTAATAATAATATATTCATCTATAAATTTATATTACTATAGGTGTAGTTACAGAAATAATCAATAATTTGGCAATAAATAAAATCAATTTGCTCAGGTTTTTATTTTAGCATAATTCGGATGCATTAACAACGATCCCTCATTATTACGGCTGGTAATTAGTAAACAAGTATGAGTTGGAGACACAATGTACAATAATATTAAAAATACTGCTCAAAAACATTCTTACTTTTACTAAAAATCACTTAATCTTACCCAACTCCCACTCCTGAAACCACATAAGGTGTTAACAAATTGTTTTATCGGAGCGATTCGTCGTTGATTTACTGAGCACATACTTGGAACCTTTACCTCTTTATATAACACTAAGGACTTAGTTCAGATATGAAAAGAAAAAGAAGACAAAAAATGTTGTCTATAAAATAAACTGCACAGATTGCAACAATGTCTATATAGGGAACACAGGGCGGTTTTTAAATATTTCGCGTCCAAAGAGCACCGCAATCAATGCTAAACAAAAACCCTCAACAACGAACAGGTCTCTTTCTCAACACGCCATAAACATGGGACATAATATTGACAACATTCAGATAATGTCGCGGGAGGGGAAATAGATATGAGATT
>JAKCPI010005972.1:0-13774 GCA_023213315.1 Euborellia annulipes
TTAAATAAATAAAATGTATGTGTTAAACTATTTATTAAATCAGAATTATACAATTAAACTATTAGATTACAAAGAGATTTTAAATTTCAGAGCTGACAAATTAGAACGTGTGTCTTGAATATCTGTATCAAGTGAAGTGAGTCACGCTAGGCGAGCGGTCAACACGAGTCCTTGACAGTGTTGCCAACATCTCCCCCCTTTGAGATCAAGCGAAGTTGGTATTGATAGTCTTTCAGGTAGGTTGGGACTCTGCGATCACGCTGACTTCGCTGGGTGGCGGGTTATTCGGTTTCCGAACTACTTTGTTGGATGTTCTGATCCCCTAGCGATTCTCCAGTTGACGTGTTTTCATCTTCAGCAATGGATGGGCTATGATGAGGCTCAGTTTCTATAAGTTGCTGGAACGGTAATAATGCTTCTTCTTTTTCTTCTTTGTCCACATACCGGGGTCGCAACTGATTTGCGGAGCATTGGATAACCCGGTATCGGTTAAGTAATAATACGTTGTAGGTGACGTGCCCTCTTCTTTCAATTATTTTTCCTTCCGTCCACTCACTTTTATTTGAATTATTATTATGAGTTCGTGCGTAAACAAGATCTCCGGCTTGGAATTCGCGTCTTCGAGCACCATGGTGTCGATTGAATTGTTCTTCTTGTTTCCTGCTTCTTTGGGTAGATACCTTTGGTTGCTTTCGGAGTAAGTCCAATTCACAACGTATCTTCTTGTTTATGAACAATTCTGCAGGAGACAATGAGTCTTTGTTTCGTCGGTTTGGTGTTGACCGATAAACATGTAGAAAGCGCGTCATTATTTCTTTGTTGCCGCCCTCCCCCTTTGACTTTTTAATGCGCGTTTGAGGGTGTCAACAAACCTCTCAACTCGGCCGTTGGACATGGGGTGATATGGTGGCGTTTTCATGTGTTTAATTCCACGAGATTTACAAAAGTTTTCAAATTCGATGCTGGTGAACTGAGTTCCATTGTCAGTGACCAGGGTCTCGGGATTTCCGAAATGGGCGAAGAAGTTGGACAACTTTTCTATACATGTGAATGAGGTGATGTTGTCACATTCATGAACATCAGGATACATGGAGAAAGAGTCGACTGATATGAGATACCATTTTCCTTCTATCGGACCAGCGATGTCCGTATGTATACGTTCCATTGGACGCAGTGCTTGTGGCCATGACTGGAGAAGAGTCTTCACCGGTAGTTTGGCATTTTCTGCGCAACGGCTGCACGTTCTCGCCGTGTCAACAATATCATCATCTATGTTGGGCCAGTAGACAAACGATCTAGCTAGCATCTTCATAGCTGTTGTTCCAAGATGAGACTTGTGAAGGGTGCGAAGGATTAATTTTCGAAACTTAAATGGTATAACAATTCTTTCACCAAATGTGACGCAGTCATCTATGCATGTTAACGCTTCTCGCCTTTGATAAAATTTTTTGGACTTCTGGATGATATTTATGCTTCAATGGATCAGGCCAACCATTTTGTATACATTTTATTACTTGCTGTAATATGTGATCTTGTTTGGAAGCAGATTTTATCATCTCTCGTGTAATTGGAAGAACATTTATATTTTTCCTCCATGTTTTCGGAGTCATCGTTAGTACGAATACAAGCAATCACGAATTCTTCTTCCTCTTGTCGGGACGATTCAATGAGACGTGAAAGTACATCGGCATTGCCAAATTCGGTTGTTGATGTATATTGAATTTTGAAGTCATAGGTAGCTAGTGTTAACGCCCATCTTTGAAGGCGATTGGCCGTGTGTACTGGTATGCCATTCTTAGGACTGAATATATTAAGAAGTGGCTTATGGTCTGTTACGAGAGTAAAACGGCGACCTAGTAAGTACCTGTGGAACTTCTTTACCGCGTAAACAAGTGCAAGCCCTTCTTTTTCTATTTGGCTATATCTTCTTTCAGTTTCAGATAAGGAATGTGAGGCATACGCGACCGCCTTCTCAGTACCATTTTCATACCGGTGTGCTATGGTTGCACCGATTCCTGTGCTGCTGGCATCAGCTGATTTACTATTATTATTCCGGAAGTGATGGGTTTCTTCGTCTTAGGAAAATATCAAAAATGTCATCGAAATACGCGATGACACCATTGAGATCAGCTACCATAGCATCAATGATTTGTTGGAAAATACCAGGTGCTGATTTGATACCTGGTGCTAGTCGGTTGAATTGTGTACAATCCTCTGTGGGTGTTGATTGTCATCAAGCGTTTCGACTCTTCATCGACCTCTACCTGAAGATAGGCATCAGAAAGGTCAATCTTACTAAAGATTTTGCTTCCTGAGATGCGTGTAAACATTTCTTCGGGATCTGGGACTGGATACTTATTAGGTTCCACACATGCGTTTAGTCCTGTTGAGTAGTCGGCACAGATGCGCACTTTTCCGTTTGGTTTTTTTACAACGACGATGGGTGCTGACCATTCACTAAACTGAACCGGTGTAATGATTTTTAATTCTTCAAGTCTATTTAATTCGTCTTCAACAGCTTGTAGTGCTGCAAACGGTACTGGACGTCTAGGACGATAAACTGGTTTACTGTTTGGATTAATATGAATGTGGGCTTTTGTTTTAACACACGTACCCGGTTTGTCATTGAAAACGGCGCTGAATTCATGTTTGAGATCCGCAATTTTAATTTCAGGCTTCTCTCGAACAACTGCACATATGGATGAAATTGGATGTTCCCATATTTTGAATTTTTCAATCCAATCGATGCCCAAAACGTCAAGATCTTTAATACTTGTGACATAGCACATGCCACGTTTTACGTCACCAATGGATGATATTTCCATATTACACTCAAATTGAGCAATAATAGGAACCATGTCTGTGGACGCAGAACGCACTCCTTCAAGCGGCATGTTGACTTCACTTCCTGAGGTTGGACTTCCCAACTGTTCCCAGGTGTCTTTTGAAATTATAGTTAAGTCTGATGCCGTATCCAGTTGTAATTTGGTCTTCTTCCCGTTAATTAGGACATCAATATATTTTCGGAATTTTCCTGTGTTCACTTTATTGATCTGCACCATCTTCGTTTCGGGTTTCTTGTGCCGTTTCCCTCCCTTCTTCGAGATGCGTTTGGCCGCTTCACAGTACCCTTCTTTGTGGCCTACCGTGTGGCACTTCGCACATGTATGTGTTTTGAAGCCGCAGTCTCGAGAGAAATGCATTTCTCCGCAAAGCCAACACGGTGCTGGTGGAGTGCTTGCACTTTTTTGGGAGCCCACTTGTGACTTTGGCTGACTTTTCGCCTGCGTTTTCTTGACAGCGTTGATGATTGGTGTAGACCTTGAAGTTGAAGTTTCTCCAATCATTGCCGTGTCATGCTTGAGGTTCAACACCCGTCGCGTCTCAGCAGTCAATTTGTCTAGCGTCATTGGATCGTCAGCTTTGTCTGAATCCAATTTTGTCAGTAGTCGTGTGCGAATCTCGCTATCTCTAGCTGATTTCAGGCTTGAAACAAATATCAGGCATTTGAACTGTTCACTTGTAATTTTATTTATTTTGAAATCTTCGCAGCGGCGATTGACATTTGCCGCGTGCGTGACAAAATCAACATTGTCCGACTTCGACATCTGCAAACATTGGAAACGCAGATTGAACAATGTCTCCTGTTTGCCGAAAGTGTTTGTCAACATTTCCACTACTTTTTCAAATGTATATTCTTTCGGCGATTTTGGGAGCAGAATGTTAATGAATTTGTCGTGGGACAATGTGTCTAATTTTCTCAACAACAATCGCGTTTTCGCGAAATCATCTAGGCCTTTGGCGTCCTCTGCGAATAAATCAGCATACCTGCGGTACCAGGCCTCGAATGTGTATCCCGTTGTTGCATCGTAATGGAACGTCTCGATCGAGTTTGCCAGGCTCTCCATCAACTTCTCATTCGACGACGCAGCATCTTCAGCGGGTTTGGTGACAACTACCATTTTCGAGAATGCTTCCAGCATTTGCTGTTGCTGCTGCATCATTGTTTGTTGTGTCTTGAGAAACTCAGCAAACTGTGTGGCGTCCATTTTGATTTATTAGATTTTTTTTGTTATAATTTCTATTTCCAAAATCCTCGTCGCCACTGTTGTATTCTTTATTTAAATAAATAAATGTGTATGTGTTAAACTATTTATTAAATCAGAATTATACAATTAAACTATTAGATTACAAAGAGATTTTAAATTTCAGAGCTGACAAATTAGAACGTGTGTCTTGAATATCTGTATCAAGTGAAGTGAGTCACGCTAGGCGAGCGGTCAACACGAGTCCTTGACAGTGTTGCCAACAATAAGCCTCAAATGGACTCGTTAGTCGGCGAATATGTTCAATTTAACTATTAAATGTTAGATTTAATAATATTTGTTGGTGGTTCCAGCATCCCATTTGAGACAACTGGCAATCAGCAAGAACAACTGGCAAGAGCGATGAATTGATTAAAAAAATATTTGCAAACAACAATTATTGATGATACAGCCACAGATCTTTTTCGATAACAATTATTACAATAATAAATACACATTACTTTCTCTTGCCAGAGAGCATAATAATTAAGAGAAAGAGGTATGATCCTGATGTGTGGTTGGTCATACCAAATATTTATGAGGAATTTATAAAATAAATTAATACATATATATATATAAAGAGAATTTAAAAATAATTAAAAAACATAAGATTAGATTTTGACTTTATCACAAATAGCTTACAATAAATAGGTTATGCTTATTAGTGAATCATACTATTGTTATTGACGTAAAAAGATATGTCTGACAAAAGTTCTAAAATTCTAAAATTTCGTAAATTCACTTAATCAGTCCAATGTATTGTATTTTTGCTAGGTTTTAATCAGAGATCCTGGTGGTGGTTTTCATTTTGACGTTAAACAATCGATTATGGAAATCAATTTTCCTAAATAGATTTTTTTTTTTTTTTTTTAACATTCACACTTTTTTCTCTTTCACACTCACATTCATACAGTCTTTTCGGCAACTTAGGCCATATAAGACTTTGACGATAACCGTTGTAGAGAATATATCTATTGTGGGGTCAGGCATTTCTATTTAAGCCTATATAGAATAATAGCCCACGGGCTTAGTGTAGTTGGTAGCGCGCCTGCCTTCTATATCAAGAGTCGCGGGTTCGGATATCAACAGCTAACAAAAAATGATTTCAAAATTTTTTCATATCGAATTTGTAGCTTTAAAATAAATAAAAGTCTATTTATTTTTGTTCTTCCCACATTCATCTCTAATGAATGAGCTGAGCAAAAATCCCCAAACATAAACTGATGTTTATCTATTTAATATTCATGTTTTTATAGTATTTTGGTAGTTTTTTAGGCATTAGGCAAATGATGAGGATGACAAGGCCAACTTCTTTTCAAGTTTTTTTCAAGCTTATAAAAATATTATTATTTTTTTAATTAAAATGTCAAATTTGAAGGTCTATGTCATATTTTAAATAAACATTGATGGTTTACTAACTCAATTTCTTTGTTAATTTTTTTTTTCTTTATTCTCGGCCTTTTGGCGCTAGCCATTCGGCCCTGTCTTGTATAAAATATGAAATTATTAGAAAATGCTTAAGCCTATATTAAACTATATCAAACATAGATGTCTATAAAAATATATACTATATAATGTACACTGAATGAAAAACATTTTACAAATAAACACAGTACTCAATATAAACATCTCTACAGGATTTTATTTAGATACCAAATGGCTTAAATAAGAATGCCTGGACCCCAAATATATATATTATAAATACGAGTATCGTTTAAAGTCTTAAATGGCCTAAGTTGCCGAAAATACTTTGTGCATGGTGGGTTCACACATCGGTCACCGGTTTAAGGGCTTTATATATAAGTATGATACTTGGACAGTCGGCGTCACAAGTGTATGATGTGCTCGAGAGTGGAGTTTTGAGTTAGGCAACCAACATGTTAAACCGTCGTCTTAAAAGTAGCTTTTCCACTTTAGTTGCAGTAAAAAAAAATGATTTATTTTTTTTTAAATGTTTGGTTGGTTGACTAAACTCAAGTTTCCACTCTCGAGCACACCAGGCACTTCTGGTGCCAACTGTACTCAATACATATTTCATAAATATTAGGGAAATAAAAAAATATTCGCGCATTTATTATTTTTAATTGATATTGTTCTGATAATGATTAATAAATTCTTTGTTTTATGTATGATCCATTAGAAAATTCAATATAAATGAAATTTCTATTTTTAAAAAGTATCAGCAATATTTTGTTTGACCAGATGTTATTTAATTAATACTATATTCATATTGTCTTTTATATAAAATAAATTTTGTTAATTATTTTTACCGATTACAATGTCATTCTTTTTGCTTATTCATTCAAATTAATATTTTCAATTTGTTAATTAATATCGGGCTTTATTAAATTGAAATTTTCAATAAATACAATGAGCCTTTTGAAAGAATTTTTACGCTTATGCACAAATAAGGCTAAAATGTTATATAGAATTTTAATTACGGATTTAAATAAGTTTAATTTCAATTCAGAATTTTTTTAAATCAGAATCTATGGTGGGAGGTGTTTACACACCTCTATGACCGTCAATGTCAAGAGCATACTAAAGTTGTGGTTAATCAAAATAAAATGCTAGAAAAAAATGCAAAAGCAAAGTCAAAATTCCTAGTATACCTTAAGGTTGTAAAAATTGGTGTTTGATTGTTGGAAAATAGCCAAGCATTTGTAGATTTTCGATTAATTGCTTCAGATGCTCTTCTAGAGTGAATAACACAAGAGAAGTTGTTAAATTTTGGTGGAAATTAACTACCAAGCACAAATGGCTCAACCTCTATAAATGAACTCTGCTGCAATTAATAAATCAGTAAGTTGGACTCCTTATTTTCCAGTAAGCAGAAGAGAACGAATTTGTGGAATTAGTAAGAAAAGCAGTGAGAAAAAAAAAACGGAAATATTTTAATAAGAAAATTATAAATTCTCGTCCTATACAATGACACTTAGGTCAACAATGACAGAGTTGTTGGAATAGTCGGAGACGTTAAAAATAATATTTGCAAGAAAAACCAATTTCGTTATTCAATTTATGTAAAAATGTCATGGAAACATTTAAAAGTCGTAGGTAGGTTTATACGAAGAAAATATAGGATGTTAGAAAAGTAGTGACTAATATTTAAACCTATTATATTAATAAATTAAAGAAGAATTAAAATAGCAATGTGAGGACGCAGCCTTAAGGGGAGGGAGTCATGTACCATAAGGGACCAAATTTTTTTTTTTCCAAATTTTTGGAATTACTTTTTTTGGTTTACTACAAAATAAACTCTCTCTTCATTTTATTTTTGAAAATGTTCATTAGAAATATTACGAAAAAAAAGTAGGCCTAATATTCGTCACAACTTTTATGATTTTTTTTTTTTTTAATGAAAAATTTATCTTCGGGGACACATAACTCCGTCCACTTAAGCCTGTAGCCCATATTGCTTTTTTTATATTTTTTGATGCTCAATTACAGCTTTTGATATTTGTTACTATGTACCGTGAAGGACAATATTAAGTCACACCCAAAAAAAAAAGAATTGATGAGGAATTTTTTAAGAAATAATGTTTAAAGAGCTATTATTAATTTAGAAAGCAAATTTAAATTTTTCCACGTTGATATTTCAAAGATGAACTACAAATATTAGTCATTTTCTATTGCTAAATATCAAATATTACACTACGGAATTTCTTATATTAAGTGTTAATGAATATTTGCATTGGAATAAATTGGAAAAGGAAAAACCAGAAAAAAAATGTAATTTTGTTACACAAAAAAATTATTGCTTAAAATATGAATCACTAATTGTAAACAGGTAGTATCAGTGAAGGCACCAGCTTATTCTCAGTCAGTGAAGGCACAAGCTTATTCTCACTAGAGAGTATGAATGGGGTAAACTATATAGGTTATATTAAAAGAGAAACAAAAAAAAAAATTGGGGGCATCCAGGGGAGTAGATGCCATTGTCAAGGGAAGAGGTGCTTGCTTCCTCCGTAGCTATATAAGATATGTACCGGTAGCTACTTTTTGAACAATAAAAAAAAATAGCCTACACCAAATTTTATAAAATTTTAGGATTTTTGTTTTTGTGGACCGAGGCCCACTAACGGATTTCCAGTATTAAGAGTTTTGTTTTTATTTTTATTTTATAATCGTAGGAATTTTTTCCAGAGAAACCTCGAAGAGTCACAAATCTAACAAATAAATTAGTTTAAATACTTGAATTATAAATATAACATTTAGAAAATATAATTGTGATTATTTAAAATTTGGTTTTGTGTCCTCTTGCCCGAATTAAAAAAAAAAAATTGGGGGTCATGAGATATTGACAGGTGTACCAAGGGGGCCGCAACTTCTAGAAATTTAAGAAAGCACTGTTTTAGAGGACGAATATGAGCTATCAATAAGATATCGGTCTAAATAAAAATTTAAAAGAAAATATTATATAATTTTTCAGAAGGAATGGAAGATACTTTTTTTTTTTTTTTTTTGAAAGAAACCACTTATGATCTCTAGTACTTGATTAACCAATCATTGAAATAAGGAGAGCTCTTGATTTGTTGTAAACCAAACAGGTTTTGTTTTTACTATTTAAGAAAACAAATAAAAAAAGTAGCATGCGCTCTGGACTCGCCATTGTGATGCAAGTGAAAGGCCTTGATGCCCTGCTCCAAGCCAATGGCCTTGTGTCAATGTCTTCTACTAAAAATCACCCCTTCCCCCATGAGAATAAGCCTTTTTAATTAATTTGCATATCTAATACATATATAGAAAGATTAGACTTTTCGTGGAAATTTTGAAGGTTGTTCATATTATCATATTTACATAATTATAAATCAACATTATTCCCTCAGAAAAATACCTTTCTTTTATTACAATATATATTTAATATTTAACTTTACAATTAGTGAGTTGCGTGAATTTTTTTTTTTTCTTATACACTTGAAAATTGGAAATTTTTTAAGTTCGAGAGGAAGGCCACTTGAGAATCTTGATAGACTTGACCTAAAATTAGCATATTTATTTAGATCAATTTGTAAAAACGTCAAAAAAATTTTGTTTTTTAATTAATTAAGCAATTTAGGTTAAGGAATTTTTGTGTTTCGACAATGGAGGTCGTACAGAGATGTATTTAAAGTAAGCATTTTTTCATTAAAATGGAAATAATTTTTTCTATAAATTAGAAATATATATATATTTCGTGATCTCAAGTTATTTACTTTTACTTCAATATCACATTTTTGTCAATCGGTTAGAATTATTGGATGGATTAATCTAAAAACAATTTCCATTGAAAGGTAAATAATTTTTCCTACTGTTTAAGGTAAATAATTTAATATCACGAAATTCATATAACTTTTTTGATTAAACCTTTAATTTATTAGTTGCTTTAAAATATCAAGTAGTTTGATTGCTAAAAACCTTTTAATTAATATTAGATAAAGCCAATAATGTAAAGAATCGAAACTTCAAACTCGATATTAAATTCAAATAATCATAACTCAGTGGTAGAGTTTCTGCCTTTTATGCTGGGAGTCAAGGATTCGCATCTTGTTTTATGCGACAAAAATTTATTTCAATTGGATTGTCTACCAAGCCAAGAATAGAGACGAGGTCTAAATGGCCTTCGATGCTTAAACAAAATAAAATTATTTTTGAATTTTAAACAAAATCGTTGGAGTAAATTTTGAGAAAATCGAAAAAAAAAATGAAAAAAGTACATCAGTAAAGTACTAGTTATATAGTATTTTTTGGCTGATTTTGTTCAAAAGCATTGAGTCATGTCCCAGGGAAGTGCCTAACTTGAATATAAAATTTCAACCTCCTAGCTCTTTTCGTTTTTGAGATATTTTGTCATATATAGGTAAGAGAAATTAAAAATTAACAATATTTAAATTTTCTATATACAACTCTTTTGATTTTATAATTATTTTAATTTATTGCTCTGAATAAATAATCGTATTGACTGCCTGTTGAACAAATAATTTACAGACTTAATTAAACAACAAATATTTATCTAAATTAACATACCTGAGTCATAAGTTAAACTATTTGAAAATGAAGTTTTTTACATTTCTTTATGATAATTAAATGGAAAAAACAAAACTAGTTTAAGTAAAAGTAAATTATTTCTAAGTCTGTGGATATAGGACTACAATTTTTTTTGGATTGTATTCATTTATTTATAATATAAAAGAGAAGGTGACCATGATCAATTTCTAGCTTAAAATAATTAATAAAATATGAAATTAATAAAAAAAAAAATTACATTAACATAAACTGTTTATATTAATTTAATTTTTTTTATTAAACTGGTTGTCTTTGAAAGGATGATTTTTTTTACTTTCTCTTACCTATGTATATATGTAATATATATATAGAGAGAAAGTATTGGTTCATGTCAAAAATTCGATGTCGAGATTTTGATGGATCTTCACGTTTTTGAGGTCCCCTGAATCCAAAAAGTGGTTTTCGCGACATGGTCTGTCTGTGTGTGTGTGTGTGGGTGTGTGGGTGTGTGGGTGTGTGTGTGGGTGTGTCTGTGTTCAATTTTAAGCATGAAGGAATTGAGCTATGAGGCTGAAATTTTATATTTAAGTTAAACACCCCCCGGGACCGGAAAAATAAGCTTTTAATCAAAATCGGCCAAAGAGTACTAGTACTTTACTGATGTACTTTTTCAGTTTTTTTCGATTTTCTCAAAATTTGCTCCAACGATTTTTTTTTAAATTCAAAAATCAATCATTTTTTAGATGCTCTTTAAAATGTATATTCTCATTTTGCGATTGAAATCTTCTGAAGACCACTTTACTCTTGTATTTCATAGGGAAGATAGGAGAAATGGTTGCCATGGTAACAAAATATAAATATTTTCCCATACTTATAAATTTTACATATTGAATTCAATTGTACCCTACTGTCGGAAACTAAATACATGTCGACACGAAAAATCTGGTGTGACAAGCACAGTGCACAACTTTCGATTACCGAAGGTAAGAGAAAGTTGTGTGCTGCTGCGCCAGTCACACCAGATTTTTTTAAATACAATTTACGTCATTTCTCATTTTGTAGAGGGGCAATGCAGGTAATTATAAAGTATATTCTCAACCTGTTTAGCTTGTCATATTTGTTTTTTTTTTTTTTTATAAATTTTATTGTCTATAAAAGATATTCAAATATTTTTTAAAATGCTTCCTTAATTATAGAAAATGCGAATATCATAAATAAAAAATAACATTAAAAGAAAATAAGCGAAAGGATTGAATCTTAAATCAACTAATCATTTTTTATTTCCAAGGCCATTTAACACATTTGTTGAAAAATTAAATTTTGAAGATCTTGTTTAAAGAAAATTTTAGGAGTTTATTGTTAGAGGTAGTTAATTTTGAGAAGAAAAAAAAGGTAAAATGAAAATTAAATTCAAGTAAAAAAAAAAAAGATCAAAACAGGAATAAGTCAAAATGAATGAACCCTCTAAAGAAGCAGTTCAAGTAAATTTTATATTTAAATTTTTAACATAAAAATAAGATGTATTAATGTAATGAGAAACATGAGCGTAAATAACACCCCCCGCAGAATATATAAAACTGCAGTTTCATGTTTCATTAATAATCAGCGTGAAAGACACAGACATAGTAGCTGTGCCCAGTGTTGGGCAAATTAAGCATATTTTGATTTGTCTACTTCATGACGTAGACAAATGCGTAGACAAAGTAGACAATGTAGACAATGTAGACAAAGACGTAGACAATGTAGACAAATGGCTCAGCGCTTGTTTTTCATTGGCTCTCATCTCAGATCAGTGATCTGTCATTTCTAGAAACTGTCTAGAAATTCATGTACATAAAAATGTCTAAACGCGGAAGACCAATAAACATACATTTTAATGAATTAAAAACTGTTGTGGTATTACAGTTTTTTTCAAACTCATTTTCCGGCTCTTTCTAGTGAGTATAAAATATCCAAATATGAGATAAAAATTTTGAAAAATAACCATAGTTTATTTCAAGTAGCAAACATTTAAAATACACAGAGCCTATGGAAATTTTGAATCAATTGACTTTTTACTTTTGAAATGCAAGTGTTCAAGTTTGAAACTAAGGTGCTATGGGGAACTAAATATATATATCTTAAATATATTTCTACAAAAAAATCTGGAATGACGGAACTGTACACAACTTTCGATTACCGAAAGCAAGAGAAAGTTGTTGTGCGTTATGTATCACCAGGTTTTTTTTTTGGGGGGGGACATTTTTGTACTTGCGGGGGGGGGCGCAGATCAATGTAGTTACGCCCCTGATGAGAAAACTCTTTAGAAGGTGTTTATTAGCAATTATGTTATTAGTAATTCCTTATCAGAGGCTCACCCTTATGTCATATTATAAATAAGTTATAATTTATAGCAAATTAATGTTTCGTTGCGCTGCCAAGTTTGATGTATAAAGTTGCTTCAAATTATAATCTATAAGAGCATTTACCAAACTGTGAGGCGAGCCTCCCTAGGGAGGCGCGAATATTAGCTCCAGCGAGTAATTTTCTAAATAACTGTTAAAAGAATTATAAATAAAAGAATAAATATTACAATAGATTATATTAATAAATTTTTAGTAATAAAAATGTTTGTTTGTAACAACAACAGAGGGAACCCCCTTCACTCTCCCATTTACCCCCTCCCATAAAAATATTTAATCGTACGATACGGGAGGTATCGTATTGTCTATATAGTCTACAATACGATACCTCCCGTATCGTACAATTAAATATTTTTTTTAAGGGAGACGTGGTAACAAAAAGTTTGGAAATCACTGACTATGTGTCATTCGAGAGAACCGCTGACTAAGAAGTACAAATAAATGCCTTCGAAATATTCGGAGAAAAACCTTCTAAAGAGTTTTCTGATTGCCAAGAAAATAACATTTACTTCAACTAACGCCACATCCTTAATTTAATATGGAATTTATAGTGAATGAACATTTTTAGAAAGGAAACGTGTTTATAAATTATATCTTAATTTACTTGCATGATCGCGAGATTAGGTCAAGTTTATTGGTTGGTTATCTCTTATTACGAGGAAAGTCCGGATATAGACTATATAGACAAAAGATTTGGACGAATTACATAAATCAATAGAAACAATATTATTATCGAATATAGGCATTTATAAAAAAAATAAATACCTGAATATAAAAAAAAAAAAAATATTAAAATTTGGGTCAGATAGCAAGGTCTCCGATGATGTCATAATCAGCCGGATGAAGAAGGGAAAGTGATTTTGATGAATTTTTTTTTTGAGCTAAATATCATATATGATAATTTTTTTTTTAACAGTTAGATTAGTAGAGGAAAGGTGTATTTTGATTTTTATACATACTGCAGCTGTCCTCCGGGCAACTGGGTTAACCCCCCCCGCCCCTCGCGCTTAATTAGATGTAAAAATTAAGATAAAAATATTTTTATTTACACTTTTTGTTTGTACGATTTTTCCACGATTTTGTTTAAAAAGTTAATTTTAACTATTGATAATAAACAACAAAAATTAGATAATTCTGTATCATCGTCTTCAATATGATTGGTTTATTAATTTTTAAACAAAATCGTTAAGGACTATTTTGAGAAAATTAAAAAAATTCAAAAAGTACATAACTATTAGTACTCACTTGGTCAATTTTTTTAAACGAATTGCATACCAGAGAAGTAGGCCTACCTAAATTAAA
>JAKCPI010005974.1:0-60175 GCA_023213315.1 Euborellia annulipes
AATAGAAACATTAGAAAATTTATTTTTCCTCCAAAATATCACCAGACCGCCACTTGGTCTACCCTTCCACATTTTTTTCACAGCAAGTGAAGGTAAACACTCAAAGTCATGCAAAAAATCGGGTATGGCAATGTCATCTCACACACGAGCCAAGTTTCACTCAAATAAATACAGTCCTTTTGTGAAAGAGAATTTCGTTCCGAGGTTGACAAATTAAAAATGTTTTTATAGCCATTAATATTCCAGAATCCAATATTTACTTCTTGGTTTGATTGAATTTTCTCGTTTTTTGATGACGATGCCAGAGACTCTGGTCCAAAATACGAATCAATCAGAGTATTTCCCTTATCATTGGCTTTTAAGCCCCCCTTATCATTACGTCTACGCTTTTTATTATTTTTAATTGTTAAATCTGAGCTCTTCACGGACGCATCTGAATCCTCTTCCGATTCCAGACCTGATTGAACGCTTGCAATGGTACGATTGACCCTTGTAAAAATTTCATAATCCGACTCCCTTGTTATAACGTAAGGCCTCGAATTTTCATCCTTCTTCGCAAACAATTTGCCGTTTCTATACCAGATGTATTTTAAAAGACCCAATGCGCGTAACTTTTTACCCTTCTTAAATAAATCATAAGTAAAATCTTCCCATATCCTCGCTAATAAAAATTTGACCATCTGTTTTAAAGGCGGTTTTTAGAATATTATTTTTTGCCTTAAGATAGTTTTAAAAATTCAGATTTATCATATGTACTAAGAAAATCAATGATAAGAGAGGAATGTGAATTCCTGGCAGCATTTTTCAGCCAATAACAAATATCAATTCTATTTAAGTCTGCTTCAAACCCAATACAATTAGCAATTTTAACAAAAGTGTCTCTGGGATTCTCGTTATCACGACGAGGAATATTTGCTACTCTTACTTTAGTGTATTTAATATTCTGACGAAGCTCAGATATAAGATAATCCCTCTGTCGCAATTCCTCTTTTAAAATTTCGTTTTCTTTTTCAATTGGGTAAAAATAGCTGAAACATTGTTATTCAATGACTCTATGGATTGCTTAATACATTCTCTATCGGACTTGATCAATTTGACGTCGGCGAAAAGACCCTCAAGACGTTCCATAAAGGGCATGGGCAGGTGAATCCCTTCTTGTCCCCTATTTTCGTTTTCACCCATGATGAAAATGCTCAGTTTTATCAATCTAAAGAGAGGAAAGGTAAGGGAAGGGGTAGGTAGACTTCACACTACAGCGGGCCGGCTGAGTGACTAACTGGAGGGGGAGCCCCTGGAAAGACTATACTAGATCCCCCTCTCACCTTAAATTAATTAATTAAAATTAAAACTGATTTAAAATCATAAAAACATATATAAAGATATATTTTATAGTAATTAATTCCAAGAAAAGATTAGAGCTTTTTTTTTTTTTTTTTTTTTTTTTTTTTTTTTTTAAATAAAAGTGAATAGAAAATAAAAAGCAAATTTTTTTCAAATAAAATGTTCAAAATCTCACACAACAAGGGCGAAAGGAGTCAGCCGTCACGCAGATTGGATAGATTATCTTCTTCTTTACACGGGGATGCAAAAAAATTCTCTGATATCCAAAAAAATACCACTCAAAATCACAAAAAACACAGAGCCTTAAATTACACGTCCGCACTCAATAAAAAGAGAACTCAAACCCCCATATATAAATTTATATGTAAAAAAGGCCTAAATATGCGTGGACCCCCATATATATCGTATTTAAGAAGAATAAGTAGCGCTAAAAAGTTTATCAGGTCTATTCTCTAAAAATAGACGTTAAAATTTAAAATAAACAAATGGGTGTTAAAAAAGTAATGTAAAAAACAATCAGTGATAAAAAAATCTATTCTCTAAACAAAGTTTTAACAGCGACGTTAACATGTTGCTTTTATTTCAAAGCTATCAAAATCATAATCTTACTTTTTAGGTTAATGACGCCATTTTTATTTTAAACACGAAGTTAAAATATTAAAGGAACCCCCCTAGACATGGCATTAATTTTTTAACACTATTTACTAAATGTTAACTCTTTGGCTTTAAAGGTTTTTGTTTACAGAATAGCTATTTGAGAAGTGATTTTGAAAAGCATTTTTTAACGCTGATTGTTTTTACATTACTTTTTAACACCCATTTGTTTATTTTTAAATTTTAACGTCTGTTTTTAGAGAATAGACCTGTATATGGGCTAAGATGCCGGAAAAACTTAAAACAAAAGACCCTCACTACTCTAAAAAAATGATGGTCTGATCATCAATGCAATTTGACCATCCCGAATCGTGTTAATATTAAATTAAAATTTTTAATATATTAAAAAAAGTGACAAAAGGGAAGTGAGCGCTAAACCAGAGGTTCCAGGTATGATGAGGAATACTGTCTGTGTTCAGAGCACTCTCTAGAGGGGTGGGATATTAATATAAAAAAGTCAGGGTTTTCAGTTTCAGGGGGTGCATAAGATATGTCAGGAGGGAATCGCGATTCAAGATTTATTCCACTGGTTTTCCTGTGCCAGGACTGGGGTGCGTCGTTTATGTGTTTATTCGACCCTGGGGTGAACCCTCACTCCGTAGAGGGTGGTTTAATTTCCCTGGCACTTAAGCTCTCTTGAAATCCTCAAAAACTAAAGTCTCTCTCTCTCATACACATCTTCTTAAGAAAAATGATTGTTTTTTCATTTGAAAATGGCTACCGATTTTTTTTTTTAAATACAATCAGATGTGTTTTTTAATAATGTTTACATTTCCAAACTCTGGTCGAGAAGTTAACCCTCCGTTCTCGTTTTTGGTATCTTTATAGCACCCCCATTATCTGGCTATAATTTAATTCTCCCTTTCAATTTCGGTTCTCTTATTCGCTTTTATCCGAATTTTCTCCCCGATTAACTACCCTTGTGGACCAAACCCTCCCCATTTCTTTCCTATTTCTTTTAATGGCACCGGAAAGTGCTATCAAGTGATTGCTATTTATCTGATATTCAACTTATATAATAGATTATTTTCAGTGATGTAACACTAGTCTTGGCAGTGGTTTTATGTTCAGTTGTAATCGGAAATATCTACGAAGAGTTCTTCTAGTTTGCCATAATAAATAATGTCTTTTATTTTCTGGAAGATAAATTAACCTAATTCTTAATTATTAAAGGGACAGATTTATTATCAATAGAATTTCTGAATATTCAACTATATATATATATATATTAGCAAATATATATATATAGACACGTTAAAAACCCTAAATGGTGGTCTTAGTGGCCGAGAGGGGAAAAGAAAAAAAAATTCAAAAGGAATAAAGGAACAAAAAAAGGTAGCATAAGTGAAATACAATATCTATTGGTTAGATATATGCATATTGAAAATTATTAATTAGTAATTAAGGATTTTTCTATATCTAATCTAATTATATTAAACGAGCAATGTACGTTTATTTGTTTGTTTGTTTGTTTGTTTATATGTAAGCATATCAGTTCTCGAAAACGGCTCTAACGATTTTTTCCAAATTTTAAATATATACTATTTGTGGTCCCAATATGAAATTGTGCTAGGTCTCATGTTTGGGAAAATTCGGGTACTAGTACTTTACTGGTGCACTTTTTTAGTTTTTTCTAATTTTCTTGAAATTCCCTTTAAAGATTTCTTTCAATTTTTAAATATTTTCTTATTTCTTCTATACAAATATAATTTGGCCCCTCGAGTACTAGTACTTTACTGGTGTACTTTTTTAGTTTTTTCTAATTTTCTCGAAATTCCTTTAAAGAATTCTTTCAAATTTTAAATATTTTCTTATTTCTTCTATACAAATAAAATTTGGCCTCTAGTACTAGTTCCTTACTGGTGTACTTTTTTAGGTTTTTCTAATTTTCTTGAAATTTCCTTTGACTTTTTTTTCAAGTTTTAAATCGTTCCTGGTCCCGGTATAGAAAACAAATTGCACTAGGTCTCGTCTTCGGAAAACCTCGAGTACTAGTACTCTACTGGTGTACTTTTTTAGTTTTTTCCAATTTTCGTTCTAAAGGTTTTATAATGTTCAAAGCCTAGTGGGCTTGCTTCCTGGTCAAACCCTCCCTCTCTTTGTCCTGGACCCACAGATTTAGAATATATCCACGAATATTAAATTTTAATTAATGCGCAATTTTATAAATTTAATTTTTTATATCAACAATTACTTAAAATATATTTAATTTAATAATGTCAACAAGGGCAATTAGTAGAAAAATACCTATTATATAAAATAAATACTAATTTCTGATTATTATTAATTAATTTTATTGAAAATAATAATTTTTAATTGTCTCCAGGCTGACGCATTTCCTGGGCAACTCTCTATATATCTCACATAATTAAAGTTTTCTTGTGAGGCACTGTCTCCTCTAAGTATCCACTCAGTAATGTTGCTATTCCTCAAAGCTCTCCCTGGACTGTTATTTCATATTTTGGTGTTTTTATTGATGTTTCCATTGAGGAGCAAGTTGTCTCGTTATATTTCTTTCAAATTTTAAATATTTTTCTATTTCTTCTATACAAATCAAATTCGCGCTCCTCGAGTATACGTACTTTACTGATGTACTTTTTTTTTTAGATTTTTACAATTTTATCAATATAAAAAAAAGACCGAGCTCCGGCTCGGTCACCCCGGAACTGATTTATTAATAATTATCTTTTTGAACAAATTTAAATAAAAAACTTTTGTTTTTTCGTATATTCCAAAATATAGCTTTCCATTCAGGATGTCACGCTTTAGGGATTCACTAAGAATACTAAGCGACCAAAGGGATTTTTTTGCAGTTTTCAAAATATAATATTACTAGTGATTATAGGTTATAAATGTTGCTCTCTGAGAAAGGGATGACCCTTTGAACTCCTCCCTAACTTTTTTCATGTAGATATAAAAAGAAAATAATAATCTGAAAAGAAGAAATAAAAATCCAAATTCAGGAATAAAGTAAGTATATGGCTTTACGATTAGCCAAGCTTTCAACAAGATATAAAATTCCTGGAAACCAGGCCCGCAGGCCGGGATAGAAAACCGGGATCGGTTGTCCCGACCGAGAGACGGCGGCGGCGACGGTACTAAATAGAAAACAATAAATACCGAAGCGGACAATACTTGTTGTGGCACATAAAAAGCATTGGCCACTCTATAAATGGCTTGAGAACTGTCCAGAAGACAATCTATTAAAAATGTGAGTTGTTCAGAATTTGTTTGCAATACTGTTTTGAATTTTATTGACCCTTGTTGAAAGGGATTGAAGAAGTATATAATCTAGAACAAGACGATTGATGCTTTCAACTTAGCAAAAGAAAAAAATAAATAACTGATTTGATCGATTTATAAAGATGTGAATAGAAAGAAAAACGAAATCAAAATTCACTTTAATTAATATACAAAAATTTTTATGTGGGATTTCTATAGCCTACTGTACTCAAAGTCATTCACCGATAGAAAGGGATGCGGACAAAAAGGTAACAGACATACATATACGGAAAATAATAAATAATTTTAAGATAGTAGAATCAATATAGTCTATATTGACTATTTATAGTAAAGTAAAGGCCTATTTATTATTTACTATAAATACTGTACATTTTAAGCAAACCTCTGACACTTAAATCATGAAGAGACACCTCTAACGAGAATGAATTAGTAGTAAAATTTAGTTTTAGCTTCAAAATAAATATCAAGGAATAAGACAGACCAAATTAAAATTTGTAGGTCCTGATTAGCGCATGGTTGAAAGTTCTGCTTAAATCTCTCCTGTGAGCTACTTCAACTTCTTACTCTTTTCCTACTCATTTTGATTGACCAGTGGTCATCAAATATAGATCTTCCGGGAGTCTCAAAAAGAAAAAGAAAAAAATTTATTTCTATTGTACCCACAAGTTATAATAATAAGTTGAAAGCAAGCAGTCTGGGAAAGGAAAGTTAACGGCGAACCAGTGGCGTACCGAGGGGGGGGCGAGGGGGGCGGTCCGCCCCAGGCCCCGAGCCGGCATAGGCCCCCATATATTTATAAAAAAAAAATTTAATGAAAATTTCCCTTTGAGAGGCCCCGGGGCCCTCAGGGCTCAAGTAAAAATGGAAAAATTTAGATAAAAAAAACAAAATTTAATGAAAATTTCTCTTTGAGAGGCCCCGGGGCCCTTAGGGCTCAAGTAAAAACAAAATTTAATGAAAATTTTCCTTTGAGAGGCCCCGGGGCCCTCAAGGCTCAAGTAAAAACAAAATTTAATGAAAATTTCCCTTTGAGAGGCCCCGGGGCCCTTAGGGCTCAAGTAAAAACAAAATTTAATGAAAATTTCCCTTTGAGAGGCCCCGGGGCCCTCAGGGCTCAAGTAAAAACAAAATTTAATCAAAATTTCCCTTTGAGAGGCCCCGGGGCCCTTAGGGCTCAAGTAAAAACAAAATTTAATGAAAATTTCCCTTTGAGAGGCCCCGGGGCCCTCAAGGCTCAAGTAAAAACAAAATTTAATGAAAATTTCCCTTTGAGAGGCCCCGGGGCCCTCAGGGCTCAAGTAAAAACAAAATTTAATGAAAATTTCCCTTTGAGAGGCCCCGGGGCCCTTAGGGCTCAAGTAAAAACAAAATTTAATGAAAATTTCCCTTTGAGAGGCCCCGGGGCCCTCAAGGCTCAAGTAAAAACAAAATTTAATGAAAATTTCCCTTTGAGAGGCCCCGGGGCCCTCAGGGCTCAAGTAAAAATGGAAAAATTTAGATAAAAAAAACAAAATTTAATGAAAATTTCTCTTTGAGAGGCCCCGGGGCCCTTAGGGCTCAAGTAAAAAAAAATAGAAAAAAAACAAAATTTAATGAAAATTTCCCTTTGAGAGGCCCCGGGGCCCTTAGGGCTCAAGTAAAAACAAAATTTAATGAAAATTTTCCTTTGAGAGGCCCCGGGGCCCTTAGGGCTCAAGTAAAAACAAAATTTAATGAAAATTTCCCTTTGAGAGGCCCCGGGGCCCTTAGGGCTCAAGTAAAAACAAAATTTAATGAAAATTTCCCTTTGAGAGGCCCCGGGGCCCTCAAGGCTCAAGTAAAAACAAAATTTAATGAAAATTTCCCTTTGAGAGGCCCCGGGGCCCTCAGGGCTCAAGTAAAAATAAAATTTAAAAAAAAACAAAATTTAATGAAAATTTCTCTTTGAGAGGCCCCGGGGCCCTTAGGGCTCAAGTAAAAGAAAAAAAAACAAAATTTAATGAAAATTTCTCTTTGAGAGGCCCCGGGGCCCTTAGGGCTCAAGTAAAAACAAAATTTAATGAAAATTTCCCTTTGAGAGGCCCCGGGGCCCTCAAGGCTCAAGTAAAAACAAAATTTAATGAAAATTTCCCTTTGAGAGGCCCCGGGGCCCTTAGGGCTCAAGTAAAAACAAAATTTAATGAAAATTTTCCTTTGAGAGGCCCCGGGGCCCTCAGGGCTCAAGTAAAAACAAAATTTAATGAAAATTTCCCTTTGAGAGGCCCCGGGGCCCTTAGGGCTCAAGTAAAAACAAAATTTAATGAAAATTTCCCTTTGAGAGGCCCCGGGGCCCTCAGGGCTCAAGTAAAAACAAAATTTAATGAAAATTTCCCTTTGAGAGGCCCCGGGGCCCTCAGGGCTCAAGTAAAAACAAAATTTAATGAAAATTTCCCTTTGAGAGGCCCCGGGGCCCTCAGGGCTCAAGTAAAAACAAAATTTAATGAAAATTTCCCTTTGAGAGGCCCCGGGGCCCTCAAGGCTCAAGTAAAAACAAAATTTAATGAAAATTTCCCTTTGAGAGGCCCCGGGGCCCTCAGGGCTCAAGTAAAAACAAAATTTAATGAAAATTTCCCTTTGAGAGGCCCCGGGGCCCTTGGGGTTCAGGGATATACGGTATTTTAAAAATATTTTTGTGTATGGAGGAGAAGGATATTTAAAGATGAGCAGCCCCCCCAAAAAAAAAAAAATTCAATATAAGGCCCCCGCTTCTAGTGCCGCCCCAGGCCCCCAACTGCCTCGGTACGCCTCTGTTGTGCACCCTTCACACTATTGTAATTGTAGATTGGAGTTATTGTCAGAGTTTGAATTTTAAGTTTTAAAAATATATAATTAACTCAAATATCTGTTCCTACCGGTTAAATTCTTTCATTTCGATTATCAAGCCATTCGCAAATTATTTCTTCCAAGCACCATTTGTGATTAGATAGATTCATGTTGGATAATTAACATTCAATATAAATCGTCTCGTTAATAGAATATTATTATTTTGATTTGGATCTTACTACTTACTCATCAGGATATAGCATAAATCTGTATAATCAACTCAAATAAACAACATTCGGACCATATGTTATTTCACATAAAGAATCTTTAAACTAATCTGATTACCTTGCAGCTAAGAAGTCCCTGGTTTCAAGCTATAAATTCTATTTATTATACTTTTATAAAAAAAAATTGTCATATATTCAAATTTCTTGCCATTTTCCTTTTTCAACCATGACTTATGGTGAATAACGTGATAAGAATGAATATATCTTACTTTATTCTACTAGATTTTAATCTATAACTCAGTTTAAACTAATCATTAGCAAATTTTTCCAAGCGTAGAAAAAATTTATTAATATTAATATTAAGTAGAAATTTTCCATCAGCTAGAAAAATATATTTATATTAATATCATTTTTGACCTTGAGTAAATTTTAATTGTTTTTGAACAGAATTTTTTTTATTTTTCATTATTTTTAAATAATACAATATTAATTATCCATTTTATTCTTATCTGATAATGTAAAAACCTGGTATGACAAGCACAGTACACTTTCTCTTCGGTAATGGAAAGTTGTGTTCTGTGCTTGGCACACCAGATTTTTTGTGTCGACATGTATTTAGTTTCCGACAGTACGGTACATTCGAAATACAAGGATATAAATCTACCTTATATTAATATCCCATATATAGTAAAAGTCTATATATGTGCTCTTAATTATGAAAGTTGTCTAACTTGTAAGTCAAAATTTTGAAAAAAGAGTTTATCGTATTGTTTGTAGATGACCGTAAGGATGATCAATTTACTTATACCCGCGACCCTTGGTATAGACGGCATCACGCTAACCCCTATGGCTAAAAATAATTTGATTAAGTTCAAAGGTTTAAAATCTATAAGATTTCAAATGTTAAATGTGAGTAATGACCTTTTCTCTTTGTAAGATTGAAACGAATTAAATATTAACATACATTTCAAAATCAGTAATGGAATATTTTTTTTTTTTTTAGAAATCTCTCATTATTACTATGTACGTATTATTATCGATCCTTGCCAAAGACCAATCAACTTATTATCCTTGAATCTTAACTAGAACAAGTAATACAAAATAAAAATACTTAACCACCGATTTCTTAATACCGTTTTTGGATTTTTTCAATATTCTCTTCATTACTACTATAATAGTAAGATTTTACAGTTTATTCAATTTTAATAATATTCACTACAGTTCAAAAGTTTAAAACCAGAAAAAAAAAAAATAATAGAAAATATTTTTGTATATTATCTTCATGTAGAGTGACGACGAGATGACAAACTCAAATATAGGAGGCTATTATTTTCGGCAGGGTTGAGTGAAAAAACAATTGTATTTCTTCAGCGAATTTTATTTAACCTTATATTCCGAAGGCACGACTCTTCTTCCTCAGATGTTTAACTCACACACTCCAAAACATTGTATCTTCACAGCCGCCAAGATTTTTTAAAAAGGCAATCACTCTGAGTAATGATGATCTTTGTTGGCAAATGTAACCTTGGCTGTGAAGATACAATGTTTTGGAGTGTGTGACTTAAACCTCTGAGGAAGAAGAGTCGTGCCTTCGAAATATAAGGTTTGGGACTTTTATTTGCATGTCAGTCTCTTCCCTTCTATATTTTCAACAGGGGTCAGACCGTGCGACGGGCCGGTTATTCTAGTCCCATACGATCCAATGAATTGAATTGATTTTACTAATTTCCTCTAACTAGGTCAAACCCTTCAGGAATTAATTTGATTCAAATATACGAGTATAAATACAGTAGCTTTATAATATTGTATAATTTCTAAATTTATTTATTTATCTCATAATAAATTTCATTAATTAGACGTTCAATTATTTCCTCATTTAATTTAATTATCTATATTTCAAACAAATGATTGGGATGACAATTTATCAAAATAAATCGATTGATTGATCTCATAAAGCAGGTGGCCAGCTTTGACTAATGGCTGCTGCTATTTAATAATTAAGCCAAGTTCCCATTTCGAAACTCTTCTTAGCCAATGTAATCAATATTTCCATTCCATCGACAAAAAAATTTAAAAAATTATTTCGTAATTTTTTTTAAAAATCATATTAACTTTTTTTTTTTTATTAAGTGATTGATACATCGGACATTTGGGAAATACAAAAGTACCACGGTATATAGTTATATCGATCAAAAAGCATTCCAATTATCTTTTTTTCGAAACTGAATTAGTGAAGTAGAAATTATGAATTCAAAAATATATAGTTCAAAATTTCTGGGTTATAAAAAAAAAGATCAAACGAAATTATTTTTATTATTATACTATTATGGAAGTTTTTAATTATAGACCGCATTTTCTATTAATTATTTATCAAAAATATAAATACTGTACAACATTTCAACTGCTTATAAACAAAATGTGGTCTATAATTAATTCTCTATATAATAAGTTAATAATAATAACAGGGGCGTATATAGAAATTTTTTTCGGGGGGGGGGGCCCGAACTCAAAAATTTTTCTGAGGAAAATTTTTTTTTTTAAGAAACTATACTTTTTTCACACGAAATTTTTTGAGGAACATTTTTTCTATTGCGGAACCAAAGTTGTCCATCCTGCGGAAAAATTTGTTGCGCTGATGTCTGTATATCCCTATATATGTATATGTGTTTGGGAAATTTCGGGGGGGGGCCCGGGCCCCCTCGCCCCCCCCCCCCTTAAATACGCCCCTGAATAATAATACGAAATTATTTCTTTTCAAGAAAAAAATAATCCTACATTTAAATATTAAATTATTTATGTAGTATATTTTACTAAGTCTAGACATGCAAAATTTAGAAAATCAATGACAAGAGAGATAAATTACATCTCTAGGAAAAATTCCATTTATAATTACAAATGACATTGTATTTGACTTATATAGTTGTCAGTAACTAAGCCTCCACGAGTCATAAATTGGAATTCTTACTGATAGTTGATAGATATTAGTAATTAGTAAATGCCTTTAAAGAACTGTAACTTTTGAAACTTATAACTATTTTTATTTTATGTCGTTTTTCACAGTCTTTAGATTTTTGAAGGGAATGGATTCAGCCAAAAAGGGTTGTTTAAAGCAATTTTTTTTTTTAACATTATTTTCCCATTCACACTCACACATACACACTTTGGTATCCAAATGGCTTAAATAAAATCATCGGACAGCCTGGGATCTGAACACTCGACCCTTGGTATACAAAGCAGACGCGCTACCAACTACGCCAAGCCCGAGGGCATATGAAATGTTAATATTAAAGCTTTTGTGGTTTGAAATATTATTATTAGGAGAATTTTTAATTATAGACCACATTTTTGTATTAAATATTTATTAAAAATATATAAATACGTACACTTGCTCCAACTCAAGTTCACTCAAGTTCACTTGAGTCGGAGCAAGTACACATTGCTTGATAACGGCTGCAGAATAAGCAGTTGAAACGTTGTACAGTATTTATATATTTTTAATAAATATTTAATACAAAAATGTGGTCTATAATTGAAAATTCTCCTAATAATAAGAAATGTTAATAGTTGTAAAATTACTAGAATTATTAGGCGTCACAATAATATCTTCAATTATTGTTTGACCTTTGTCTCTTATGAGGGAGATTGGATAAATTTTTTATTTTTGACATAGACATCTTAATTTTGGTTTATTGTTAAGATAGGACATGGACCAAACTTCTAGAAACCCCATATTTATATAAATTAAATATAGATAAAAATGTTTAAAAAAAATATTAACCCCATGATTAAATTTATTATTCCAAATGTAAATTGTATTGTATTAATTCTGGACATCCAAGACTGATAATTGAACAATAAATTACACATCAATTATTTATTTTATTTATTTAATAAGAAATCGTACCCTCCTTTATTCCCTTTTTAATGAATGGGAGAAGTTGAAATAAAAATAAATGCATTCCTTATTTAATCCATCAATATCATGTTCCTCAAAAAGTCAATAAAACCGGCCTTCCACCTCATTTTAAAATACCAGGTGAAGGTAACCCAGAATCTCTTTCCTTATAGAATTAAATCTTTTATTATACCTAAGTTTGTTTATATTATTTGTATCACAACAAAAACTTTTTCTAATTTTACTTTTAAAAATCGAATCTTGTTAAAATCGAACTATGTGACTGTAAAATGCTTATAAGAGAAATCGTGTCAATATCATTGTCCCATCATCATATCACTCTTTCAACATGTTTTGATGCCCAGAGTTAGTTACAGGGACATAATACATACAAGATTGTATCGTGTCTACAACTGCCAATTCAAATCTCTCTCACCTTTTTTGTTAAAATCTTTCAATTATCAAAAGACATAGATATATTCGATAAATTATGCATCGGCACAGTTAATAAATTATGATCCGTACAAATTTATTTAAAGAAATTTTATCTCCCAGTAGGGGACTATTAGAGAACCTTGTCTCTAATGCTGGGTACAGAAAAGGTCAATAGGTATTGTGAAAAAGCGAAAGAAAAAATGTGACTAATGCTTTAGGCCTACTTAATAATGTGTTGTCGTGTATACTAAAAATATTTTTTTTAACTAAAAGTGTTTATCGAGGTGTTATCGTGTGATAACTTTATTTTTTTAAAAATAGGAGCGGAGACAAACTAAGAAATGAAATAAATACGACGGTTTATAAAAACTTTAGAACAAGTTCTAAACTTTTGTTTTTAAAGAACTTTTTCGGCCTTATACCGCTCAACCAGGATATATCTCGGTAGGGAGGGGGGTTATAATTTCTTTCAAGATACCAACATGCCAACATTTTTATAATTAAAAAAACAAATTCATGTCCTGAGGCTATTTTTTTCTCTCTTCTAGGGGGATGGTTTTAATTCTCAAACGCCCCCCTCCTCCTGATTGAGCCACTGAAATAATGCTATATTTAATACAAAACAATTCAGTATGTAAAGATTATCTCAAAAAAATCTAGATATTTTTTTTTTAATTATATATAAGGTCTTTTCGGCATCGAAGGCCATTTAGACCCCTCTCTATTTATTTCAATTGGTAGCCAATCCAATTGAAATAAATTTTTATTGAATGAGACGGAATGCGAACCCTTGACCCCTAGAACAAGAGGCAGTAACTCTGCCACTAGATAAAATTTTAATTAATCATTTAGAACAAAGTTTTCCAAATTAAAGTTTAAAAATATTTCAAAATATTTAAATACAATTAACCAGCCGTAATTCAAGACCAACCATATAGAACATAAAAAAGTGTTTAGAAGTTAAAAAAAAAAATGATTATCTCCCGGTTTCTCCCCTTAGAAATCGATTTAAAAATTAAATTATACTTTAATTATTTCGTTAGTCTAGAAAATATTTTCGGCCCTCGAGCTTGGTGTAGTTGGTAGCACGCCTGCCTTCCATACCAAGAGTCGCGGGTTCTGATCCCAAGCAGTGGGATGATTTTATTTAAACCATTTAGATACCAAATGGCTTAAATAAGATTGCCTGAACCCCAAATATATATATTATAAAAATAACGGTTATCGTAGCTTATATCACCTAAGTTGCAGAAAAGAATTGAATTGAATTTTTTTTTGGGGGTCAAAAAAAAAAAAAAAGACTGGTGTATGTGAGTGTGAGTGTGAATGGGAAAAAAACGAGTGTTAAAAAAAATATATATATTTTCAGAGATAAAAGCTAGGTATAAACTAGAAAGTAAAATAATTTTTTTTAATTTACTGGGCGAGAAACATTCTCGAAAACTGAACTAGTTTATTTTTTTTAATAAAATTTACCCTTTTTAATTTTATTGTGGGTAAGAATTTTTACTTTTTTAAAAATATTTTATTTATAATAAATCCCCAAAACTCTGTAATTTTTAAAATAGAACCAGCTTACAAATTTGTCCAATAAACATTAAATAAAAATAAAATTATTTTAAATTTTAAAGATGAACTTTTTAATTAATAAAAATAAATTTTTCTCACCTGGTTCGATTATCTCTCTAAAACGCGACTGTCTCTGTCAAGTCTCTCAGATAGCATTCACTATCCACATTTATACACTCAAGATCACAGATGGCAAGCCGGTAAAAGACTGAAGACGGCGATTTGAGAATCACACAAGTGCAAAGCGAAGGGACTCAGGTGGGGGAGATTGATAGTGTGGTGGGGCGGGTTGGAGGAGTTATATAACTACACGTGGGGGAAAGACACAAATAAATAAATACAATCAAATTCTAATTACACTATTTAATATTATATTACTTCATCAAACGTCAAATTAATTGTAAGAAAATGTGTTGACTGGAAAAAAATTTACTAACGTCATCAAATTATTTATTTTTACAGGTTAATGATAGGTAATCAAAATTTTAAAAATTAAATAGAAAACGAATAATAGTTTGTTTTATTATTTAAATCGTCATGATTGTCGGGGGGCCTGGCAACGGAGAAGGGCAACAGTCACCATATTCTTTGTTAAGCGATGCCAAGCGCTGCGAAAGCTCGACATTGGTGTGTTGAACATCCCTCGGTAGCCATCGAATAAAAAATTTATTTAATAAATTCCAACCCCCTTAATCCATTTGGATACCAAATGGCTTAAATAAGAATGCCTGGACCCCAAAATATATATTATCGTATAAAATATTGGCCCATTTAGGAGTTTGAACGAATTAAGTTTTTTTATTGATAAATATCGATGGCTACCTAGGGACTTTCAACACCTTGATTCCTCGGGGCCACCCACCCGAAATTTCATGCATTGCTTAACCGCAACAATTGTGGTGACTGTCCCTATACTCCATTTTAGATTTTAGTTAACAAAATATCTTTCTAGATTTTTTATAATCCTAAAGACTATTTTACAAATATTATAACATCTGTAAAAATAATATTTTAACATCTATAATTCCCTATATATGAATAACATAAAATACAAATTATTAGGTTTTTTTTTTAATTTGCCCCCTCGGCCACTAAGGCCATTTAGAGGGTTATTGAAATTAATATATTTATTAAATTATTTGTATCGATAGCAACGGGGAATGTTCCTTCCACACTCTTTTCGGGGCCGCCTATCTGGGTTTACGCAGTGCTCGGCATTGCTTTACTGTAACAGTCTTGGCGACTGTACTCTACTCTGCTGCCAGGCTCATTTTTAAACTCACATTCACACACACAAACACACAGTCTTTTCTGCAACTTAGCCCATTTAAGACTTTAAACGATACCCGTTATTAAGAATATATATTTATTGGGGTCCAGGCTTTCTTATTTAAGCCATTTGGTATCCACATGACTTAAATAAAATCATCGGACTGCCTGGGGTCCGAACCCGCGACGTTCGGTATACCGAACGTATATATAGAAGGTAGGCACGCTACCAACTACGCCAAGACCTAGGGCTTATTATTAGTTTAAAAACTATAATTTTAACTCATATATTTGAAAAAATCCGTCTCGTCCGGGAATCTAGCCACGGATTAATGGTTTCAAATGGAACTTCAAATATTTTTCATAGACCTAAATATAATAGACTATGTATAATTTATAAATTATAAATTTTTCATTATACATATTTATTTGATATGAACTTTTTCCAATTGGTTTTTTCTGGTATTTAGAAATGAAGGAATTTACTTTTAACATAAGGTTTTTTTTTTTAACACTCCCCCCTTTTTCTCCCCCTCACCCTCACATTCACACAGTCTTTTTGGCAACTTAGGCCATATAAGACTTTGACGATAACCGTTATTTATGAATTTTTCTATATTAGGGTCCAGGCATTCTTATTTAAGCCATTTGGATACCAAATGGCTTAAATAAAATCATCGGACTACCTGGGGTCCGAACCCGCGATGTTTGGTATACGAGGTTAGCACGCTAACCTCTACGCCAAGCCCCGAGGGCTTAACATAAGGTTATTATTATTAGTAAAAAATAATTTGATGATAAAGATGATTAAAATTAAATTTTTTTCTATGGACCATAATTTGGCATCGGGCTCAATACGTAATTATTAAAGGTCAAATTAAATCACTAATAATAAAAAAAAAAAATTCATTTTCTTTGACATAGATATTGAGTTCCAATTAAACAATTTGTTGTCTGAATTATTTAAAAATCTTAAGTGCTTTTAAATGTTAAATGAATTCTTAAAAGAACATACTAATTGCTATGATGGCCCTGAAGAATTTTTGAACAAAATAAGAAAACTCTTAACGTGATGTTCCAAGAAGTTTGTTGCCTTATTTTAGCTAATCCAAAAGGATTTTATTTAATAACCAGTTTTTTTTTTATAATTAAGCAACAACGCAGTTTGTAATTAAAAGTTATATCTAGAGCTCGAATTTTGCATATAATGCAGGTTTTTTTTTCTTAATCGCTATCCTTCAATTTTTATTATCTGGACGTTTTAGGGTATCAGAACCCACCCAGAGAAATCTTATTTTGCATTTAAATGCATATTTTGTAATTTAAGTGCATATTTTGCTTATTTAACGATTTAAGCTATATTTTGTATATTTGTGTGATTTTTATTCTTCGTTTGTTGGCAAATCATAAAAATAATTTAAGAAAAGATGAAGATAGGGGACAGCCTGGTGGATATTATTGAGAACGATGTAGATAAAAAATATATTTTTCTCGATTTAGGTTTGCCAGTCGATGAGAAAAGTGGCTTAGATTAGATTTTTTTAATTTGTTTGAGTTCTTTTTCGGCATCTAAAGCCATTTAGACTCCGTTCTTATTCATTTCTATTGATTGGTAGCTAATGATTTTAACATATTTCTCTTTTTGCTATTTAGACATAGTTATTTAACGGCGCCCTAGCTTAAGGGTAGTCCACCCGCCGCGAAAGCGTGGAGGTCCTGGTTCGACTTCAGGGGGTGCAATTTCTTAAGCACAAACATATCTCGCAAACTTGCTATCTTAAACGATATATTGACTGGCTAATGAACAGTCTATTTGAGCATTTGAAAAAATTCCATCATTTTCAAACAAGGCTCTACCTAGTTAATAGTTATTTAATTCTAGTAATGGTTTTTTTGAATATTTCCAGTTGATATTAATCCATATTAAATTTTTTTTTGCAATTGCAAAATATTTTTTTTCCGTTATTATTATAATTTCCCTCGGGGATGAAAAAAAAACAACAAAATGATTTAATTATTTACGATTTATTGATTATTTAGTCCGCATATTTAATATAATAAATCCTTGTTCTCTTTAATTCTATGTCCATGACACATAACCATACATACGCAATGGATTAAATCCAGACACAATTTAAAATATACTTCTGAATCAAATTAATTATTGATACATCACCTCTTTCGTTAACCTTTGATTATCTTAAATAATCCTTGAACTTTTTTTTCTTTAACCTCTTCCATTAAGGTAGCATTTTTTTAAAAATAATAATTAATTTTTTTTTATATTAGAAAGGATTCGAATAAATATTTTTGTTGTTTTTTGTTGTGTCATTATGGTTTTATAATTATTGTTTAGTTGACGTCAAGGAAATAATTTGGTTATCATAAAAAAAAAAATGCATGTATGTACTTTAAAAACTTTATCATGAAAGCAAATATCTAGTCGATTCCATCGACTAGACGGAATATTTGAAACAGGATTAACGAAGAATAACTCTTTACAAAAAACGATAATTAGTTCAAAACAAAATTTTTTTTCTTGATTTTATGGCAAGTGTCTTTTAGCCATTCAACCAGTCCAATGTATGCATAAACTTTATCAAAAATACAGTCGTAAAAAAAAAAAATTATCCAAATGGCCTTTGACTAAACGGAGAAATCTCTTTTTTTCACTAATTAAAACGAAAGTAATTCTATGTACAATGGAAAAAAAGGCCTCAAAGATTTAATTAGGATAAAACCCGACTTTATTCCTTGTAATCACTTAAGTTGCACAAAAATAAAATAAAAAATCTGGTGTGACTGGAGCACAGCACACAACTTTCTCTTACCTTCGGTAATCGAAAGTTGTGTACTGTGCTTGTCACACCAGATTTTTTGTGTCGACATGTATTTAGTTCCCGGCAGTAGGGAATATTTGAATTCAGATGTAAAATTTATAAGTATGGGAAAATATTTATATTTTGTAACCATGGCAACCATTTCTCCTATCTTTCCTATGAAGCACAAGAGTAAAGTGTGCTTCAAACAATTTTGAGGGCAAAACGAGAATATACATTTGAAAGAGCATCTAAAAAATAATTGATTTTTGAATTTTAATCAAAATTGTTAGAGCGAATTTTGAGAAAATCGAAAAAAACTGAAAAAGTACATTAGTAAAGTACTAGTACTCTTTGGCCGATTTTGATTAAAAGTTTATTTTTCCGGTCCCGGGGGTGTTTAACTTAAATATAAAATTTCAGCCTCATAGCTCAATTCCTTCATGCTTAAAAGTGAACACAGAAACACACACACACAGACAGACAGACCATGTCGCGAAAACCACTTTTTGGATTCAGGGGACCTCTAAACGTGAAGATCCATCAAAATCTCGACATCGAATTTTTGACATGAATCCAATACTTTCTCTATATAGCTATATATTACATATATACATAGGTAAGAGAAAGTAAAAATAAATGAAAAATTTATTTTTTTTTTATTCTTTAAAACCTATAAGAAAGGACTAACCGAAGCCGGATTATGAGAGGTATTGTTGCAAATGTAAACTTAATTTTAAAAGGATTCGTATCCCGTCCCATGCAAAAATATTTGAAGGGCTTAGTGGACGTTAAAAAGCCACCGGCTGTGTAGAAGACACAGCGAACACCAAATTTTTTTTCAAAACGTTTTGGGGGGGGGCCGCAATCTATGTATTGGAGGGCACATGCTGCCCTCGTGTTTGACACTTAATTGAGGGTCGTAGGCGAACGAATTAATTGATCCAGGAATTTCTAACAGGATTATAAGCATTTTTAAGAGGGGTTAAACAAAAGCTTTGTAAGAATTAATCGAAAAATTCATTTGGGTTGCTTATCTTTCAGTAAACAAACACAATTTATGAAACATTTAAAAAAATAAATAAGAAGTCTTTGATTTTTATCTAATTGCAATCTATCTCGTAGACGAACGACCATTTTTTGGCATTTGATAGTTGCCTCCCAGAAAGTTGGAGAGTTAAACCAGCGTTTCTCATGACAAGATTTGTTGAAATTAACATACTTACGTTATTAGATAAGAGTTAAACATTTCTAAGGATATTGGAAATAATAAAACAAAAGTTTTTCTATATAAAATGTGAATAAATGTCATTCACCTGACAAATTTAATCTTCATATTTAAATAACAGGATATTATATTACTAGAAAATAGTTAATTTCAAAAAATGACCATAATATTAAATGTGTGATTTCATCTAGAAATAAGGACATTTACGCATTATTCTTGATCAAAATTGGTTTATAAAAAAATTTTGATTTTAGAGTTGTTTATTTATTATTCATTTAAATTTTATAGATGTTTAATAAATGGATTAATTACATTATTCACAGATGATTTTTAAATTAATTTCATATATTAATAATTCTAGATCGTCATTTAAAATATTAATATACTGTATATTTTATGTATAAACAAGTGGTAAATCCCTCTATGGGTGGGCTACCCCTTGCTTGTCTTTGGCGAGCATTTGCATCAAATTTATTCTTGCTCATTGTTTGGAAATTTAAAATTTTAAAGTTTTAAATTTCCCTCCATAACTTCACTTCCTGTAAATCTGGCCAATCAGCGAGAGAACAGACACATACACACAGGGACAGGAAGTCAGCGGCTAGCGCTTTAATATAAAAAATTTTAATAAGGAAAAAAAAGATAAAATTTTAATTTTTTTCTTAAAAATTATGTAAAGAAGAAATAATTTTTCACCTCGATTTTCTCATAGTCAGGGCCGCAGACAGGGGGGGGCAGGGGGGCTATATCCCCGGGGCCCGGGCCCTCCGAGGGGGCCCGGGCCCATTGCGCTCCCGCCTTAAAATTCTAATAAAAATTAAATTTCATGGTTAAATTAAAATAATTAAAAAAAAAACATTTTCTTGAAATTTTTTCCTCAGGGGCCCCGGGCCCTTTGAGCTCAAATCTTAAAATTTCAACTAAAAAAATAAAAAATCATTTTCTTGGAAATCTTATTTCGGGAATTTAAAGGCTCATTCTGTACTGGAGCTCAAATCTTAAAATTTTTATTAAAAAAAAATCATTTTCTTGAAATCTTAAAATTTCAACTAAAAAAATTATTTTCTTGAAATTTTTTTCCTCAGGAGGCCCGGGCCCTTTAAGTTCATTTCAAGTTTGATCTTTTCACGACTCAGGATAGCTAAAAATGCAGATTTCAGTGGTTAATTTTCAAAAAATTTTCCATACCCCCAGATTCCTCCCTGAAATTCTCTGTCCTCGATAATTTATTGTAACTGTATCCGCCCTTGCCTATAATACTTTCTCTATATATAACTTCGTGTACAAGAAAGTAAAAATGCTTGAAATTCCTCATTAAAGTACTCTCCTATTTAAAAATAAGTATATTATTTATATACAGTGGGTATTTTTTTTGCTTGACGTTGTTTAATTATGCAAACGACGTCATTAAATTTTTTGTCTAACAAGTTAGAAAAAAAAATTGAATAAAAACTTATTTTACTAATCAAATTATATTTTAAGTGTTATATCACCTGAAGCTGATATACCATATATCATACCATTTATTTGAGATTTTATTTCGTGTTTGATTACTAGAAAGTAGGCAACGCAAATGACCAACTCACAAATGAATTTTTTCTATTGTTTGCATTACCATCATTGACCATACATTTTAAATAAAGATAAATTTACGGTTCTAAAAAACTCATTTTGAAAATATTGAGAGTCCGCGTATTTTACACTATAGGTCTATAAATCCTTGGTCACCCTGACCCTCTTCTTAGTTAGAACATCACCTCTGATGCGTTGTGACCCCTGACCCCTGGCTTTACATATAAGCCTTTAACAATTTTGATTTATCGACACTCCGGGCTTAAAAATTTTAATTATAAAATTTAAAGTTAGATATATGAATGTTTTTTTGATCTGAAATACCACTGTATAGTATCAACAATTATAACCCAGGGGAACAAAAAAGACCTTTTTTTTTGTTGCCGGCGTATTTGAAGCTATTCCTGAGTATTTGGCTAGCGCTGATTCCAAAAATGCCATCGGTTTTGCCCCATCTAGTCTAGATTTAGAGCTAAGCTTATATAAAATGTGTTCTAAAGCGGCTCTTGTTTTGAATTAACCTGTATTTTTTTAAGTCGACACCCCTTAAAAATATGCAGATATTTATGTTTATAATACATATAAATTTTAATCAAGCAAAGGTTGCAGGACCAGAGACTGGTAGCCAAATTTTTTTCTTTAAATATTTTATTTGGCCGACGTTTCTGTCTCGAGAGAGGCCATCTTCAGGGCCCATCTAGAAAACCCGGAGGGACGGTTAGGAATTGGGGTAGGGGTTGGGAGGGGGGGAGGGGGGAGGGGATAGATAAGGAGGGAGTAAAAAAGTTGTATGTTGTCTGATATTGATGATAGAGAAATTGTGAGGTAGTTCGAGGGTTATTGGTAAGGGTGTGAGAGGGGAGGGAGGGGGGGGGGGTATATATAATTTGAAGCTAAGTGTAATGATGCTCATCAGGTGAGAGATCTTTCAATGATTATAAAAATTTCCTTGACACTTATTCGGCCCTGAAGATGACCTCTTTCGAGACCGAAACTTCGGCCCAATAAAATATTTAAAGAAAAAATTTGGCTGCCAATCTCTGCTTCTGCAACCTTTCCTTGATTCAACTCAACAGCCATAACTAAAATACTATAAATTTTAAGTTTCAGACCAATCGGAGGTCATTTAGACGTGCCGCAGACGCTAAATGTTTAGAAAAATCAAATTTTTTAAGTTCTTTTTTACGTTGGACACCCCTAAAACAATTTTTTGATCCCTGAATACTAATATTTTTAAGATATTCTATAATTCTTTAGCTTTCCAAAAAACATTCATTTGTCAAAATCTATTAAGGGCCGCAGGAGGGATGGCGAAACGCAACCTTTGCGAAAAATGTCAAAATAGATGGCGTTGGGGTCTCTAATTCAGGTTAGCTGTGCTTGCCTTGTTTTCGCTAAGCAAGGTTGCCAGATCAGAGTCATAAATTTGTCAACATCGCAAATATAGAAACAATTTTCTCTTAAAATTCGTTTCTGGCTGACAGACTGCTCCGACCGAGTACAACTCATTCTTAGTGCGCATGCGTTGGTCGGAATCGCGCGCACTTTTTATAAATTTATTTAAATATATTTTCACTTGATACTTTATAATTATTATTGGGGATGGGTTTGCGTGATATATATATATATATATATATAAGTGAGAGAAAGTATAAAGTTTGCTTTTCATTACACTCTTATAAAAACTAAGAGAACCACGAATACATTTCAAGATAAAAGATTTGGGATGAGAGTCAGTTCAAATTTTTTTTTTGTTCATCACATATATACGAGGTGTATAGGCCTATATATAAATATACTGTCTATGTTAATGTTGCAAACTTACAAGCCCAGATAGCGAATCATATTTTATCTTATAAGATCTTTTATTTCCGTGTTTATTTTTTCTTGAGTCCATTTCTAAAATTACCAAAACCTTATAGGCCTATTACAAATAAAAAAGATGTTTCTTGTTGGCAGGTATGGTGCACAAAAAGAAATAATAAATTTAAAAAAATATTAAAATTTTATTAGACAATGTTACTAAATTTTTTTTCCCTGCACTTCTAAAACTAGTGATTTTTTTTTTTATATGCTGTGTAAATATAATGAAATTATTCACCGAAAAATATTATATTCAATTAAAATATTTGGCTTTAGAAAAACCAAATATTATCGATTAGATTTTTATTTCTATTCTTTATTAGAGATTATTATTAGTTAAAAAGAATGTATTTATTATTATTATTTATTTGTTTGATAGTAATAAAATACATTTAGAGAGAAAGGAAATTTGGATAGATATTTTAAAACAAAAAAAATTAATAGATAAGAGCTATCTCTATATATGTAATTTCTTATTTATTTAATAACAGCCATAATTCGTTATATAATAAATGTTTTGTTTGTTTAAAAAAAAAAAAAATAATTATTATTATACTCAGCGTATAATAATTATAAACATTAAAATAAATATCCACTGAAAAATTCTTTATTTATGTTTGACATTACCAAACAAAAAATATATTTGGCGCGCCTACTGGCTTGGTGATGTGTCATCAGCTGTCAGACTAGCCTGCCATCTTTTGCAAGAACGCTGAACTATTTGAGATTGTTTTGACATATAAAAATACCTAAATTTATTTTTACTAAAGTACGCAATCATTTAATTAATATAGGTTGGATATCAATGATTTTTACATTTTTAGATTTAAAAAAAATTAGTTCTTTAATATGATAAAGTTTTTGCATTTTTTATAAATATAAAAAAAAATAATTTTTTTAATTTTTTAATTAATCATAATTAAAAAAAGCAATTTCAGGTACGAAATGCTCACGAATTTAAATCATTTTAAAAAACTGCATAAAAAAATACTTTAAAATGCCTTAGTAATTTCGTACTAAAGATGAGATGAGCCTCCTGAAGCCCCTTAAGTAATTACGAAATTATGAACAAAATATTTAAATATATCTAATTAAATAGTTCTAAGTTTATGCCTATGAACTCTACTGTCGGACAACAAAACGCCTAAAAGATATGCAGCCAAAGTGTTTTTTCACCAGACTTTGATAACTGTTTTGTTTATAATTTCGTTAACGATTTTCACGGATGAATAATTTTTGGAAATTTACGATATCGAATATCGTGTTTTTGGCATTCAGGGATCAGAAAAATTGTATTAGGGGTGTCCAAAGTAAAAAAATAACTTAAAAAATTCGATTTTATAAACTTTTAGCCGTTTTCGGCACGTCTAAATGACCTCCGATTGGGCTGAAACTTAAAATTTATATGTAAGCCCTATTATAATTATCTGCATATTTATAAGGGGTGTCGGGCACATTTTCTATTAAAATTCTATTTTCTCTTTAGCTCTAAAACTTGACGTGATGGGGCAATACTGATAGCATTTTTGGAATCAGCGCTACCAAAATATCCAGGAATAGCTTCAATTACTAGGGCAACAAAATCCCTGTTCTCCTCATTAGAATAGAGACTAAATTATAAGCTTATAATTATTTAACCAGAAATAATTTTTCTTATTACAACTCCTAGCTGTTTAATATTTCAATCTGATAATTTAAATCTACAATAATAATACTATATCTAAAAGTGATATATTTTTTTTCATATACCCTGTGCATACGCTATCATCTTTACAAAAAATTATTTGATATCAGAGGCGAATGAATATGTGGCTAGAATTTTCCATTGAAACTGCTAAATCCACCTCTTTATAAATTCACATTTGTTGAAACTTTTTTTATTTATTTATTTTTTTTTTGTGAGAGAACATAAAATCCTTCAAATCTAACAAAACAATTCCCCGGTTGCTTACGGATCAATCCATTTGATATCGACCAATGAGTGTTGCAGCTTTGTTTCAGATATTTGTTTTAAATTTTTTTCACCAGGTTACTTTATATTTCAAGAGTTGAAAATTGGACTTAATTTATTTTTTTAGAAAATACTGGTGACTAATTTTGTGCTTTTTTAAGGGTTAGATAAACTTGAATAATTTGTTTCAAATTGATAAATTTCGTTGTTCTTAAAAAAAAAAAGTACAAACAAAAACCATAATAATATTCATAAAATATCTTCTAAATTTTATATTTTCTGCATATCAACGGCGAAAGCCCCCCCCCCCCCCCGCCCCTTGCGCATCAAGCTTTTGGCGCTCCTGGATACCGACATAGGCGCCCTAGGATATCTAAGATATAGCCCAGGGATGGTGATTTTATCATATTCTTTCCTTAGATTGTCCAAAAAATTGATAGTTTTCTTTTAAATTATATTACAACTTAAAAAACGGCGCCCTAGTTGAGTTTTGCTCCCTCCGCCATCAAAGGCTAGTTACGCCGCTGCCTGAAGGAAATGTCTAAAAAATCCAATTAAAAATCAAAAAATATCAACTTTGGAACCAAATATTTTTGGGTATACCTGTATTTTTTTATTTTTGATTTAAATTGATTTTAGAAGTCGGTACCATTGGTCAATGTTCTTTTATAGAATTCAACGACATCGAATTGTTGACATGAATCCAATACTTTCTCTCTATATATACATATATAGGTAAGAGAAAGTAAAAATTGCTAAATGGCTCCCTGTCGCAGCCGAAAATAAAGAAAAAAAATACAAACCTTCAAAATAAAATACGTAATTACTAATTGCTATTCTTTAAATAGCAAATGCACAATCAATGTCTGACAAGTTATTTCCGTTGTAGAAAATTCCCCATTTGAATATAATTTGTTAAAATTATTCATGACCTCACAACAAGTTAAAAAAAAAAATATTTTTACAAATTTAATTAGTTCCTTAAATTAGATGTTTATTTATTTAACTTCTCACTTGCCTTAAAAAAAAATTGCATTTTAATTTATCTCCTCCAGCAATTTTAATTTGAAATTCAAAATCAATGCAATCTTTATTACTTGCTTTATTTGAATTGAATGAAATAAACTTTTTCCATTTTTTTTCTTTTTTTAATTTTTCATAGCATAAATGCATTCATGCATTTATTAAAAATTCATTTAATCAATGCATAGTTAAAATTTATAAAGTAATGGAATGTCATTTGGAAGGTAATTTATAAAAAAAAAATAACTAACAGTAACATACAGTTAATTTTTACTTTCTCTTACCTATATATATGTTAATATTAGGGTCCGACCGAAACAAGATTTTCAGCCGAAACCGAAACTTGTATTTCCTATAAAAAAATTTATATATTTTTTTTTTTCTTTTGAAATTTTTTTCCCCTCCGTGAAAATCATTTTACCTTTTTTTTACAAAAATTTTTTCTCCTTCAAGTGCAAATCATTTGACCTTTTTTTTTTAAGAATCAAGTTTCGGCCGGCCGAAAGTTTCGGCTACTTTTTGGGCCGAAACCATGATTTTTGGCCGAAACTGGCCGAAACCGAATATTCGGTCGGTTCCTAGTTAATATATATATAGAGAGAAAGTATTGGATTCATGTCAAAAATTCGATGTCGAGATTTTGATGGATCTTCACGTTTTGAGGTCCCCTGAATACAAAAAAAGTGGTTTTCGCGATATGGTCTGTCTGTCTGTGTGTGTGTGTTCAATTTTAAGCATGAAGGAATTGAGCTATGAGGCTGAAATTTTATATTTAAGTTAAACACGCCCCGGGTCTAAGGCCATTTACACCCCAACCCTATTATTTCAAATGAGTGGTATTCAATTCAAATGAAAAGTATTTAATTAAGGAGCGCATCTGGAGGTGCTACTTTTGAGAGGTTCCAGCCAAGGGCGGATACAGGGGGAGGGGGGTAAAGGGGGTAATTAACCCCCTGAGATTTGAAAAAAAAAAAAATCTATTTTTAATGTAAAATTTTAAAAATTAATACTTAAAAATTTGATTTGTATTTATATTCTGGCCAACAAGTACAGAATGGGCCTTTAAATTTCCGAAATTAAAAAAAAATGTGGGGGGGGGCCCGCCCCCCCCAAAAAACCCCCCCCCCCAGAAACCCCTCCGCCCCCCCCCCTTGTTGGGGGGGGATAATATTTGATATATATAACTATATATATTTTTTATTTTAAATATTTTTTATTTTAAATTTTTTATTTTTTTTTTAAAAAAAAAAAAAAAAAAAAAAATAAAAAAAAATAATAAAATAAAAAAAATAAAAAGGGGGATGACAATCTACAATCTTAAATTTTGCTGGAACCTTTCAAATGAAATGGACTAAAATGCTTATTTCCCTATGGGCAGAACTAACGCATCTCTTGCCACCTAGAGTAACCAGCTTCTGAATAGGCTAATAACGGTTTTTTGAGACTCGCCCCTTAAGTTCTTTTTCAAGTAATAAATAGAAGTATTAAATAAAAAAACATAAATATACTGAAGAATGAACCTTGAGTTATTTCATTAAATTATTTACCGAACACCCAAATGTCCCATCACCAAACTGGTAAAAAAAAAGAATTTAAACTTCACATTTATATAAAAAATACACACTATTGACGACGTTTCAATATCCATGTATTTATAAACATTGACAATCTTAGGAAGGGAGCTATGAACTCACGAAATGTCGATGAAAGGGAAGACCACAGTTTCTAATTAATCTATTTAAACATTTTTTTTTTATTTTTGAAATAATCATTTCTTCTTTTTAAAATGTTACCAAAAAAAATAAATTTTTATTAATATTTGCTTTTGGTGCTTCAAGGACACAGCTTCTCTAAGGCGAGAGAACCCGGGTACATTGTCCCCCTGGAATGTCTGTATCTGTGACCCTGTACCTGCCACGTCTCTTGATTCTGCAATATAGACAGTAATTAATAACTGATTTTGTTGAAACTTGCTATCTCCGTTCATAATTAGTTTTTTGTTCATTTAGGGTAGAAAAAATAATTTGTAATTTCAAAATAAGTATTCCTTCAATTTTTTTCACTACATGAAAAAAAGAAAGTCTATTTTTTAGATCATGGTGAATACATTCGAAATGTGACTTTATTTACAATATACTCTATCGGCAAAAATAGGCCTATAATAATTATAAGGTGGTTCGTAGAAATTTTTTTTTCTCGAATCTACATAAAAATATTTTTTAATTTACTTTTGCGGGCTGAAGGCTGTATATGAGGTTATTGTACTTGTATGACCTAAGGTCATTGACCTTAGATCATAGCCCCCTAATAATAAACCGCTTTTATAACAATAATATTATAATTGTATTTATTTTCTATACTAGAAATACTGAATTACTAGATCTTATTGTATAAATATGTAGAATCAACAACTATTCCATATTTTATTTTTACTTTCTCTTATCTATTTTAATATATTTAAATAAATTTGATGACCTGATTTTGATGGAAATGCACATTTTGAGGGTCTTTTACTCTAAAAAAGTGGGTCCCTCAAAATGGTCTGGGTGTGTGTAAAAAATATTCTCAAGAAGGGAAAGTTACCAAGCTGAAATTTCATGTTTAAGTTAAATACCCCCTGGTACGCAAAAATCAGTATTTGAATACAAAGAGCCACAGAGTTCTAGTACTTTACTGATGTATTTTTCCAGTTTTTTAAGCTTTTCTCGAAATTTCTTTCCAATGATTTTGATTAAAATTCATAAATCAATTATTTTTCAGATGATTTTTAAATGTATATTCTTATTTTGTCCCCAAAATTACTTAAAGAATACTTTACTCTTGTACTTCATAAAAAAGATTGGAGAAATGTCTCGATAATAATAAAATACAGTATAAATATTATTCCTTTGATTATAAATTTTACCTCTTGGATTCTCATTTGGAAACTAAATATTTCTAGAGACAAAGAAATCTGGTGCGAAAAAATATCACACAACTCATTATTCGAAAGTTATTTTTACAGTCACTCACATGAGAATTTTTAAATATCGAAGAATGAAGAAAATTTCCTTCAATATTTGCAGGATGGAGTTAGCAAAAAAATCCGACTTGTAAAACAAATCTTTTTTGAAATTCCCAATAAAAATATTTGTTTTAAGAAAATCTTTAATTTTTTTTTGCTAACTCCATCTCTGCATATACTGAAGTAAACTTATTTTTACTATATTAAGTAAATTGTCTTCAATTATCTCAAATTAAATTTAAATATTTTTTTTTAAGACAATTTTTAAGTCGGAGAATTAATTAAATTTTGGATGACAAGAATCCCGTTGAGAGCCTCATATACCACCGTATATAAATAGATAGATATACTCCTGCCATCTTTTGTTCTTATGAATACTCATTTCGTTTTCTTATTCCTCGATTTATTCACCATCTACTGGTGACTTGATGAATTATTTTTAGAAAGTACAATTTGTACACTATTATTTAAATAGAATAACCTTTATTTTACCGTTGTTTTATAAATAAATATACATTTATTTATTCTAAAAAAATATAGAAAAAATACATAAATAGATGGTTCTCTCTGGTCTTTGACTTCCCTGTCAGATATTAAGAGATTAGATCTGTTCGGAGTAGTGGCTGTGAGCTATATAGATGGATAATTATAGGCAGGATTAGTAGTAGTAGAGTGCAATAGTTACTAAAGAGAAGTTAAAAGACATCATTATACTTGAGGGTTTCATTTTAGTATCTTTTGATATAAAAATGTATTTACTTTCGTACCAATTGTTAGTTATGAAATGTATAGATGAATATTGGAATATTGGGAATATTTGGATACCAAATGGCTTAAATAAGAATGCCTGGACCCCATATATGTAGGGCTATATTAAATCAATAACGGTTATCATAAATGTCTTATATGGCCTGAGTTGCCGAAAAGACCGTGTGAATGTGTGTGTGAGTGTGAATGAGAAAAAAGTGTGAATGTTTAAAAAAAAAATAATAATTTTCTGCCCTTGGGGCTTGGCGTAGAGGTTAGCGTGCTAACCTCGTATACCAAATGTCGCGGGTTCGGATCCCAGGCAGTTCGATGATTTTATTTAAGCCAATTGGATACCAAATGGCTTAAATAAGAATGCCTGGACCCTAATATAGATAAATTCATAAATAACGGCTATCGTCAAAGTCTTATATGTGAGTGGGAATGAGAAAAAAGTGTGAATGTTTAAAAAAAAAAAAAAAATTCTTTTAATAATTAAGAAAAGGTGAGGGTCCGCCCCAGGCGGGCCCGAGCCAGCTGACGGGGGTCCAGGGGGCAACCCCTCCCCGGTTGGACGCGAAGCCAGCCGAAGGCGGGCGGCGCGGACTAGTACGTTTTTCAATGCATTCATCCCCTTCTGTATGTTTTTATTCAATAGAAGCCTTTTTGTAAAACAAAATAACCGCTACTTTAAGAAGTAGTTCCCAGTTCGCTGATTAGCCGTAAGATGCCACCAAAATTTCCCTTTCTCTCTGCCAACGCCTGAACGTTAGGCAACCTATACAGCAGCCTTGAATTTGTAATTGTCTAAGGTCGCGAGCTGAAAGCATTTCATAATCGAATCCTTCAAATGAAAGTGAACCAAACACTTTCACCAGCAATTTCTCCCATCAGCTGATGTTGACAATATTCGTAAGCCTATACAAAAAAAAATATTCAACATTCCGGCAAAGTTCTTATTCCTTTATTTATTTATTTTTTTTATTTTACATTTTTTTTTTACACCTTTCATTTATTTCGAATAAAACGCAAATTGTTATTAAGATTCGACCTAAATATTAAAATAAATCACAGAAATTAGAAAAAGGTAAAATTTAAAAATTAAATTACTTAAAAATCTTTTTTTTTTTTTTAATTACTTTCATTCTTTTTTTTTGTCTTCTTTATCAATTTAACAAAATTTCACACTTAAAATTCAGTGGATTTTAACTTTTATTTCCTAGATCTTATAAATTTTTTTTTTTACTATCTAAACGGTTAGCATTGGAGGAAATTGCAACTAGTCCAGCCCAAGTTCACTCTCTTCAAATTCATGTATTAATAGCAACAACTATTTCATCAGGGTTAAAAATTTCAGCAATTTCAAACTTAATTTTGATCATTTATTTTCAATTCCTTTTCCACGCTACGAAACTAACTCCATTCTCTCATTCAAAATAGGGAATTTGAAATATCTCGTCCTTTAAAGAAGACACCTTTCAAAAGATATTAACTTTGAGAAAATTTGTCCATTACACTTTCCCTTTGTTCTATTTTATGGAAATCTACCAAGAAAGGTCTTATTTGTGCTTTATTGTCCTTTATATTCCTTAACTTCAACTTATTAATTTTTGACGAGATCTAATAAAAGACTTAATTTCATTTACCTATCCACCACAATAGAAAATTTGATTATCCCCTAATCTCATCTCGTAAACACAACCAATAATTATGAATTAGATAAATAATTTTTTACACAATATGAATCCTCATTTTAAGATAATTATTTTCACATAATTCAAATACCAAACAAATTAATCTATACCTCTATTCCCGGCACTTAATAGTAGAAACTTTAATCCATATAAAATTACTTGGGAACTTGAAATTCCCTCGGCCTTCAAACAAGTAATCGGAGTAATTCTACATGAAGTTAAATACGATTTTCTTAGCTTAATTTTAGTCCTATCTTTAATTCATTTGAACAATAAAGTGAACTAAACTTTAAACAAACCATGCTTAGGGGCCCACATCTTGTGGATACGTCGATGGCGACCACGAGCTACCCGAGCTGGAACTGGGACTATATGTCTGTCTCTTCCTTCTATATTTTCAACAGGCATCAGACCGTGCGACGGGCCGGTCTTTTCTATTTCTTCCGGTCGCAACAAACCCATTCAGCCGACCCCGCACTGCGGGAATAAGGCTAGGAAAGTAGAAACTTTAAAACAAGATGAGAAATTGATTTTATAAGCTTGTCATATATTTTTTTACATATTTATCTAAGGAAAGTAGATTTATTTACTGTAAGCTTGTTACATTACAAATATGTAGGTGACAACTACCAATTAACTGAATTAAGACACCTTAGTTTTCCTAGTTTTTAATTTATTCTTTTTCGATTAATTCCACATTTTGCTAGACAGTCCTGCATTTCGATTAAATATCATATTTCATTAACATGTTCCTCAAAATGCTTTGCATTTTACTTGTAACTGTTTTTTCACTTGTGTTAAAGATATAAATGATTTTCAATTTTTCTAAACTATTTTAATTATTTATTATTTAAATATGATGACATTTTTTTGTGATATTTGTATAGATTTTTTTTTTTGTCTTTTTATACAAAATCATTTACTATTCATTTCTATTTGTATCTTGTAACTTTTCTCTCTTATTAAAAAAAAAAAAAAAAGATTATTGGAGGTATTTCCCGCATTGATATGAGGAAAATAAATGTATAAATAAATAGAGTCTATTTAGAGATATTTTTCAGCATCTGAGACCATTTAGACAACGTTCTCATTTATTAAAATGAATTAGTAGCCGATATATAATTTGAAAAAAAATTTTTGTCGCTCAGGATGCAAATCGAACTTGAAGGCTCTGCTTGTTTCAATTAGAATTACTTAAAACTTTGAATCTTAAAATCTTTAAGATAAGATTTTCATTCATTCCTTTTGATTCTACATCAGAAAAGAGGAACTAAACTTTTTGGCTCCTTCTTTAGGATACACTTGTATGGCAAATAGCCAGAGAGAGTCCATTTGTATTTAATTAACTGATAAAATAATACCTTTGCCACGCGTTGAGGGATTTTAAAATAAAGTAAATCCATCACTTTGTTTTTATTAATAATTAAACATTGAATAACTTTTATTATGACCATTAGCGTTATTAAAGAACTTTAAAATATATCGGGTGTTTTGTTTAGAGTATATCATTCTTAAATTTTTCAGCCCTTCATTAGTTGATTGCCATTTTTTAGCAACCCACTTTGATATAAATAAATTTTTAATTAAAATAGTTGAAAAGCTATTGCGGGAGAAAGGCAGGCGAACAGGCAGGCAAGCAAAAGCAAAAGGCCGGACGGACATTCTTCCTTTTCAACTTGGGATATTATACAATCAATGGATCCCAGAGACGGATGAAAGTGAATCAAAATGTATCCATCTTACTCTTACTTTTGGTTCGTCGCACTCTAACATCGCCTCCAGGGTTATTTACTCTATGGAGTTAAACATATGGTGAAATTTTTTCTTGCATTCGAGTATTGCTCGTCAACCTTGTCAGATTGAGGGCAAAAGGACATTTGTTAATGAAACTGAAAAAGGAGATATTTGTGATAAAAATTTAAGCTACATCTTGTAAAATTTAATTGCGTTTAAGATTTTTTAATGCATAAATAATGCTTGAATATTTTAGAGTAGGCGTCGGAAGGTTTTTTTTCATTTTTTCATATTTGTACTATATCTGTACAAAAACTAGAATATCATAACAAATTTTATTATTATCAAACTTAAATTTAAAATTTACAGATGCTGGGCCGGTAGAATTTAATCTTAAATTTAAAATGTTCCTATCTCGGCATTCTTGGTTGAATTTAGATGGTAGGTTTTCAAATGAATAATAAAATGTGTAAATTTTATTAACAGAGGTTTTTATTAGGTGGGTTTACAATGCGGCGAAAAGATGGCGAAACATTTGTGAACGGCCCGAATTGTAAACCAACCTAATAAAAACCTCTGTCAAAAAAATTTAAAAATTTAATTAATAATTTGAAAACCTACCACCTAAATTCAACCAAGAGTGCCGAGAAAGGAACATCTTGAATTGAAGATTATTATCAAACTGTCTTTTAATGAACAGGAGAATATTATCCCAGACAAAATCCTGGGACGCCACTGAATCATGATACAGGAAATCTTAAAAAGTCGAAAAGCTCCCCCTTGACAAAAATCCTGGGACCGACTGAGTCATGATTTTTTTAAGATTTCCTGTATCATGACTCAGTGGCGGTCCCAGACAAAATCCTGGGACGCCACTGAATCATGATACAGGAAATCTTAAAAAGTCGAAAAGCTCCCCCCTTGACAAAAATCGGGACCGCCACTGAGTCATGATACAGGAAATCTTAAAAAAAAAAAGTCGAAAAGCCATACCCCTAATATACTGTACACATTTGTTACCTTTATTTATTTATTGGATGAAAGGTTCCACCTGTATTTTATTTATTTATTTATTTATTTATTTATATATACAGTATATTAGGGGGGTATGGTTTCGACTTTTTAAGACCTGTATCATGACTCGGGTCCCACTGAGTCATGATACAGGAAATCTTAAAAAAAAAAAAAATAAATAAATAAATAAAAATAAAATACAGGTGGGAACCTTTCATCCAATAAATAAATAAAAATACAGACTAAAATAACAAATATATACATGTGTATTAGCTTGGGTATGGCTTTTCGACTTTTTTTTAAGATTTCCTGTATCATGACTCAGTGGCGGTCCCAGGATTTATATTGACAAAATCGCCAAAAATGCCTTGGTATCTGTTAGCTCTTTCGGTTACTTATAGTATTATAAAGAAAAATCCCATCTGTTAATAGGGGTAGCAAAGGTTTCAAATTACCCCATTCGACCTTAAAAGGGACAAAATACCAAACATGAATTTTAAACTTCATACATTAATTGGACCCTGTTATGCAATGGTGTATCAAAGACCAAAAAATTCAAAAATGAGTTAAGCACGGAATATTGTTTCAAATGCTTTAATTAATAGTATTTTTTATGAAATATGTCCTAAAAAATTTATATTTAATGTTACTTGCACAATTGACAAGAAAAATTATATATAATCCAATGAAAACAAAAAACTTTAAAGTTGATTTTCTCAAAACTCGATGTTTGGTCTTTGACACGCCATTGCATAACAGGGTCCAATTAATACATAGGCTAGTAATAATAATAACAACTTAATATTATTATAAAATATATTTTTCTTAATAAATAATCCACCGGAAGGGCCTAGCAAAATAGTAGACCACCATATATCAAGCAACAGTTGGATTTCAGATGGGTGGCCTCGAAAAACAAGCGTGTGGAATTTTAAAATTAAAGCTATTATATCTATTATAAGTAAAGCTAAGGTATCTATTATAATTAAAATATAGATCAATACTCATACATGAAACTACTTCTAAATGGCCTTAAGAACTGAAAAAGGAAATAAAAAAATAAATACATTTTCTCAAACAAATATAAATTAACACGTTATACCGTTTGTATATTTATTTTTCTAAAAAATAAATAAATTGCATATCATGAATAAAAATTGATTATCAACAATTATGTCATAAATCTGTAAATTTCTTTATAAAACATTGCCAAAAAGGTTAATATCAACCTTCCATAGTAAAACATTAAGATGCCCCACTTACGCTCATGTGACGTAAGATAAGAAGAGCTATTTAACATTCAAACAAGCCGATGTCACACTCTTCTGACGCAAAGTAACGAAACGTGAATGAATCCTCTCTTTTTCTTTCGTTAAAGATAAAAGACATTGCTTGCAATAACGTGCCAAACCACTTTCAAGTATTATTACTAGTATTACAATCTTGGACACTCAATCTTTTTACCCCATTTAAAGAAATTTTTTATTTTAAAGAATTGAGAAAAAAATAAAATAAAATATATTCTTCATTGCGATGAATAATTGATAACTCGTCTTGGAATTCCAGTAATTTTATTCCTTCTATAAGACCGAAATATTCTTCCATTTCATGTTAATCACAAGATCGTTTTCTCAGAATCTTCGTTTCTTTGACTTCAAGAGAAAGGAAATAAAAATTAACATCCTCTTTTTATCTCTATATAACTCCCACATCGGGCTCATTTTACTAATAAATCAGATAGGGAATAATTTCTTAAAACTCTATCTACCATTCATTCATCTGACATAAAATTCACTTTATAGAAGATGAAGGAAAGTTAAGGTGGAACGGGAGCGAAGTGGTTACGCATGTTTTTCCCGATAAGATGGCGTAGTGTGTCATAAAAAGCATGCCCAGAAAATCAAGTAATTCAAAAATTTGCCAAGAGATGTCAGAATGGTAGTTAATAATATTTAATGCATTTGGTTGATTTTCATTGATCTTTTAACAATAAATACTTTATAGATGTCATTATATATTATGTATCTTTTATAAGAGCATAAAAATATATAAATATAGGCCAGATATAGGCTAATACTCTATCGTCTTTTAGACTAGCCTGCCATCTATTACAAGAATGCTGAACTAATTTGACAGTTGAATTTTAAATAAATCATCTAAGCTTATTTTAAAAATTTCTTAATTATATGCGATTAATAATAACAATAAATTCATTTTTAAATTTTAAAAAAATTAAAGATTATTGGGACAGATTGTTTTTTGTATTTGCTTGATAACAAAAAAATTAATTACGATAATTTTTTAATAAGACATTAAAAAAATTATAGCTCGATGTCCCATTAATCTCTTATGAATTTAATTCATTTAAAAAAAAAAAGCGCATTGAAAAATTTCTTATAACTTAATAGTCTAGTTTTATTTTAAAGTACGTTTAGACGTAGCTCCTGAACCCCCTTAAAGGTCAAGTTTTCAGCCCAACGTTTTATTATTATTATTATTTTTTTTTTTTTTTTTTTTTTTTTTGTATCTTTTTTGACGTTTTGGGAAACTAAATATCACACATCTTCAGGACCTATGTTACAACCATTAGCCTATATAACATTTAAATATATTAATAAATATAATTCCATAATTAGATAGAAGAGCTCTACTTAAAGGTTGTTGAAAAAAATTATTTTTCATGGCTTCTTCAATTGATATGTGTGAAAAATTTAAGTATATTTCAAAATATACAAATTATTCTGATTATTTATACAACAAATTTATATTTATTATTATAGGGCAGTGATGGCGTACCTATGACCCGTGGGTCAGACACTGACCCACGATTATTGCTATTCACTGAAACTATTATTTCATATTGCTCTATTTACTTTATTTCATACTATATTAACATATTATGAAAACAAAATTTGACCCACGCCTCAAAAAGATTCGCCATCCCTAGTATAGGGATAACTTTTGAACTTGTCAGAAACCTAGCCTGTACTTGTGCGTTACTCGAGTTAAAGCTGGCATTTTCTGTTTACTGTTTGCTACGCTTTTCGCGTTGTCAACTTTAAAAATATTTAAAAAAAAAAAATTTCATGCAAATAGGAGGAGGCTCCAGGAGTCTTTAAATTAAAAATTTCAATTTTTTTTCAATCTTTTAAATAATTAACTGGCTAAATGGCTTAGGCCAGAAGCCAAAAAAAAAAATCAACTCTGGTGTTTTTAATTATTTAGTTCTCTTTTTCTAAATATATATTGGGGTCCAGGCATTCTTATTTAAGCCATTTGGTATCCAAAATAGCTTAAATAAAATCATCGGACTATTTTAGGAACTTATGGGCTTACAAGGAGAGTACACGGTTGACTCGTCACCGATTTTGATCTCCTTTTATCTGGTGAATCTATACTGAAAAATATTTGTATCCTGATCGAACTTTTCATCCAATGCGCCCTGTAACAATTTTTTTTTCTCATCTGAAATTTTAAAATCTGAAAAGGATTGTTATAAGGCTCAAAGAAAAGCATATCAACAACTAAAGCTAATAGCGTAACGAGTAGAGGAGAGGGTTAGAAATCCAGGGATCCCAAGTTCAAAACTTGGGTTGTCATTTTTTTTTTTTAGTATTTTTTATTGTATAAAAAATAAATATTATATTTATATTATAAAAATATTTTATTTATATTTGCGACATATTTATTTCATATTACATAGTAATACAGAAAACAATGAATATTATACAATCAATTAGATATCTAAACTAACTAACTAAACTGACACTTCCTGTTGAGAGCAAATGTATTGGTGAAATATTTCTTTTGATATTTCATAAAGAAAAACCTGAATTTTCTATATCTTACTGCCTTATTTTATTTTTTAATTATTCATTTATATATCTAATTGATTGTAATATGTAATAAATAAGTCGCAAATATAAATAAAATATTTTTATAATATAAATATAATATTTATTTTTTATACAATAAAAAATACTAAAAAAAAAAAATGACAACCCAAGTTTTGAACTTGGGATCCCTGGATTTCTAACCCTCTCCTCTACCCGTTACGCTATTAGCTTTAGTTGTTGATATGCTTTTCTTTGAGCCTTATAACAATCCTTTTCAGATTTTAAAATTTCAGATGAGAAAAAATATTGTTACAGGGCGCATTGGACGAAAAGTTCGATCAGGATACAAATATTTTTCAGTATAGATTCACCAGATAAAAAGGAGATCAAAATCGGTGACGAGTCAACCGTGTACTCTCCTTGTTAGATTTTTTTACACACCTGCATAGACTGTAATTATTTATCAAAACTTATCAACCACTTCATATTGTTATGTAATGTAATCAGAATACAAGTAAAAACTTTTTAACATGAAAACAAGGAGAAAAGAATGGATAATTTGATAATTCTTCTCTAAAACTTCTTTAAGCATTTCTAATAGTTTTTTTTTTCAAATCTCCACTTTTCCTGATTCTCAAGTGAATAAACAAATATATCCTAGAAGGCATTGTGGTTTTATTTGAGAATAATATTTAATTATTTTTTTTTCTTTTATATTATTTAAATAACAAAAGAATATTTTATTGAATAAAAGTCCACTTGATTTTTTTTTTCAATATGAGTGAGAGTAAATTATAGGTGAGTGTTTTTTCAACTTTCATCAATTGCCTAATTTCATTTCTTTTTTAAATTCTATTTCCCTATTGAAGCTTTTCGGAATTTTAGACCAAATAGTTTTTAAACATTTGCCACATACCGTAATTTTATTTTGACTAATTGAACATTCTTCATCGATCTACCAGGGAACCAAACTTGCATTCCTTGACTTTTTTCGGTTTTCCTAACTATGACTCTTTATATGGAGGGTTAGAAACATAGTGGTGTAAGTCAAGCGATTGTTATTTTGTGAATAAAGGTATTTTGTATTCATTGCCGTAAAAAACCCACATGTTAATTCAGGAGGTGTAGGAGCGACGTCTAAACGTACTTAAAAAAAAAAAAAAAAAAAAACTAGGCTATTATTTTTCAATGCGTTTTTTTTTTAATGAATTATATTCATAAGGGATTATTGGGACAGAAAGTTATAATTTTTGTAATGACTTAGTAAAAAATTAATGAAATTAATTGTTTTGTTATCAAGCAAATACAGCAAACAATCTGTCCCAATAATCTTAAATTTTTTTTTAAATTTAAAAATAATATTATCATTATTAATCACATATTAATTAAGAAAATTTTAAAATTAGCTTTGTTAGTACATACTGTATATTTAAAAATTATCTGTCAAACAATTCAACATTCTTGCAAAAGATGGCAGGCTAGTTTAACAGCCGGTATACTATTAGCCTATATCTGACGTATATTTATATATTTATATGCTTTTATAAAAACATCAGGATCACGTATCTAGTGATTCAATTTCTCTATGTTCTCGAAATTAAATATTTAAAAAGAGTAAAAAATATAGTAGCATGACAAGATCACTCCAACTCCTCTTGTTGAGATTAAATAAAGAAGCCGGGCTTATTTTTCTAAATAAATTTTTCACACAATTATTTATATCAATTAATTTCTGGCCAAATGGTTTTTAACCAGAGCCAAAAATTTTAAATAAAAAAAAAAAAAAAAAAAAAAAAAAAAAAAAAAAAAAAAAAAAAAAAAAAAAAAATTTATATCAATTAGTATCTATTAGGTTACAATATTTTTTTTTGAACCCTGATCTTTTAAGGTTATCAATATAGATATTGTTACTTTATCTTACCTTTCGGTCACATGGTGGGGTCCATGTTGGATCAGTATTCATAAACAAGTTTTGTAGAAACAATTCCATATTTTGTATTTAATTTCAAATTAAGACATAATTTGATAGGTAAACAGTCAATATAACACCTAGGTACACTATTTTCTTTTATATTTTTCAAAGAAGCATTAGCTCACGTCTCTTAGAATCAAATTCATCCGAATGATAATTTTTAAAATAAATAAAATTAATTAATCCCTTAGAAGAAGAGATGTGATGGCCATGCTGTTTAAACATTTTTTTATTTCGCTTTATTCGTGATTCTCAATTTTTATTCTCAATTAAAGAATACATTAGTAGAATAATAAATGAAGCATTAATTCATTTAATTTTATTAATTGATTTTATATCACGTTCCATTCGATATTTTCATATTTTTAATTAAAAGCCAAGTTACAGTAAAATAATCAACGATAAATAGAATAATTACTTATCTTGCTAAATCAATTAATGGCTAGGTAAAATGGCACAGGGAATATCAATAAAGTTTTTTTTTTTTTTTTTAATTGATTTAAATTGTATAATAATAATCAGTACCATTGGAAAAAAATTCTGGAATAACTTCCCCAAAACTTTCTCGTATACTCTACAAATGTGTGATTATCTTAAACTAATTTGTAGATCTGTATTTACTTTTAGAGTAAATACGTCATCCGGGGAATTAGTACCCTATTTTACCTTTTAAATTGATGGGGTTGGGAATAATATCCAGCAGATTTATCGCTCCACCTGACGTCCTTTATTTTGCAAATATTTCGATGCATAGGACACGCATCATCTTCAGTGCCACGAGGATGTAGTAGGTGGGCTTAGTCTAATTTTATTAAATGCCTTAGGGGCGTTAAACATGTCCTATGCATCAAAATATTTGCTAACTAAAGGAAACAAGGTGGAGCGATAAATCGGCTGGTTATTATTATTCTCCAACCCCATCACTCTACTCATCCCAGCCTACTGTATATATAATCTGCGTTACCTTTTAAATTTTTTCAAAAATCTTATTATCAAAAAAAAAAAAAAATAATAATAATTTATCATAACATGGCAAAAAAAAATTTAAAGATTTTTCAAAAACATATTAGGTAATGTACTATACTTCTGGTTGATATGTTTACTCTAAATTTTATACAGATCTACAAAATCAGTGTAAGAAGGATTAGACCAAATTTTATCGTTCTAGCTACTTGTGTTTTTAAGTTATCGTGGCTACACATGTACATAGAAATAATTCCAAAAATGTTAATTAAATTAAATATACAAATTAAACACTAGGTTATTTGTTTCAAAGGTTTTATTAATTAAAAATTAACACTTAATACGTATTTCGACAATTTTTAATTAATAAAACCTTTGAAACAAATAACCTAGTTGATGAGTGATGCCGAGAGAAATTGTAGACCGAAATCTCCTCAAAACGCTGACTTTTCGGCAAGGGTGTAGGAAGGGAAAAACAAAATGAAAAAATTTTTTTATTTTCCCCAAATGAGTCTATTTCCTGATATTTCGAAGGCACATAGGCTCTTCTTCTTCAGAAGAAGCTGAAAACAATACAATGTTAACAAAAAAGTATTCTTAATAATAAACTTTAGAATGGACACCAATAATTTAATGGGTGAATATAAAATACTATTAACTCAAAAATAGCCTGCCCCCTCGGACAGTATCTCGTTTGTTGGTGATTAAAATAAATTTCTGCTGTACCAATTTTTCATATTAAAAAAAAAAAAAAAAAAAAAAAAAAAAAAATAAAAAATAATATTTGTCAAAACGTTAAAAAGATTAATTGATGAATTTATATAGAATGTATTAATTATATTATTTAAAAAAACAAACTGACTAAAGGTTGAATGATCTAATAAAAGCCTGGATTTAAAATAGATTTAATTATTTTTATATTAATACATTTAAACGAAATTAATAAATGGAATTTGTATCATGATTTTCAAATTAGAATGCTCTCAAGAGTTACCGAGGACATATGGCTTTCTTGTATGCAAAAAACCTTGACTGTAATTATAATGTTAGCGGAGTGTAAAATGAGGTACAACCAATGCCTTTTATGTATAACTATTATTAAGAATACTTTTTTGTTAACATTGTATTGTTTTCAGCTTCCTCTGAAGAAGAAGAGCCTATGTGCCTTCGAAATATCAGGAAATAGACTCATTTGGGGAAAATAAAAAAAATTTTTTCATTTTGTTTTTCCCTTCCTACACCCTTGCCGAAAAGTCAGCGTTTTGAGGAGATTTCGGTCTACAAATAACCTAGTGTTTAATTTGTATATTTAATTTAATTTACAAAATGTTTCAACGAGAACCAACGGTCGAAAGTTTAAATCTTATCCAAAAATGTTTTTTTTTATAGGTCCCTGGACCCCCTTGCCCCCTCTGGCGAGCAATTACCCGCCTCAGGCGGACAAGTTTATTGCCAATTTGGGATATTTCTTGTTGCCTTGCAAGTGTTAATATGTTTAGGAAGGATCTTGAGTTTAAGCGAGGGTACCGACTGGGCACAGCAAAAGGTTCTATTTATTATTTTTTAAACGGTCGATGCATGCTCTATTCTTTGTTCAACTGGTTGGGTAGCTCTTCCTACAGCCCTAGTCGTATATCTAGAAAGCTTTCTCTTAGAGCACAAAGGACGCTCTAAAATTTCCTAGTCAAATTGTGGATTTCTATAGAACATATACATATATACGTACATACATTTTTCCCATTTCATTTATATATATAGATAGATAGATTTATAATTGTCTACTCTCTAATTAATTAAGTTTAATTGATTAAACAATTAGATTTTTTTTTCAAAATTAGACACTATTCATTTTCAATTTAAACAAATTTTAAATTTTTGCCTCTCATCTAAATGGATTAAAATTGAGAATTAATTTTCAATTTATAAATAAAAAGATACCTCTACTTTCCCCTCCTCCTGGTTTCTTTATTCACTCTTTCTCTCTGTGATTCTAAAACAAATTTAACTGTAATTATTGATTTAAGCATTTAATGTGCACTAATCTAATAATTATCCTTTCTGGGCTTTGGATTCCCATCCTCATCATCCACTCCATTTATATGAGGTTAGCTTAAATAAATGTTGAATTTGTTGAGTAAATTGAAAACTCCCCAAGTGAGTTTCTGTTTAATAATTAAAAAAAAAAAAAAATAAATAAATAAAATAGAATAAAAATTCCTTTTAAAGTTGAGCTTAATTTCTAAAAGTTAAACTAAAATTAAATTTTCTTTTCACCATGCTTCAGATTACTTTTATAAATTAATTATAAATAAGTGTACCTTAAATTTTTTTCCCATTTTAATTAGTTTTATATTTAACAAAGAATATCTATCCAACTAGTCTTTCGAACTTATCCGAGCGGTCAACTTTAACGAGAATTTATTTTAACAAATAATAGTAGATAGAGAGATTTTTAATAAAGTCAAAAGATAAATTTAATTAGAAACAAAATAATGAGTTAGTTTGCATATACCGAATACTTTAATTTATATTCTCCACCTCAGTATACAGTATTATTAAAACTGATTTTCAAATATAGATGTATAATAAGGTGTTTCGAAATTATATATTTAAAATTGTAGCATATTAAATTTGCTTACGTTCCCATTCTTATTGATATTAAAAGGGTAGGCCTAAATGTATATAGTTTTTCAGTTTTTTTTTTTTTTCGATTTTCTCAAAATTTGCTGAAGACCACTTTACTCATGCACTCCACAGGGAAAGATAAGAGACCATGGTAACAAAATATAAATATTTTCCCATACTTATAAATTTTACATCTGCATTCAAATGTTCGGTACTGGAGGGAACTAAATATATGTCGACACGAAAAAATCTGGCGTGACAAGCACAGAACACAACATTCGATTACCGAAAGTAAAAGTTGTGTGCTGTGCGCCAGTCACACCAGATTTTTTTGTCTACTAGTCTCTATCCCATCTTTTCAAACTCATCAGGATTTTTTGCCGAAAGTCACGGTTCCTATTTATTTTATTAAATTAAATTGTGATGTCACACTTAGAGAAACATCGTGGTCCCCCTTGTCACAAATGGTTACATTTTGTCCAGACCCCTCCCCCTCCCTAAAGCATTACATTATGTGTACGACTTAGGCCTTCTAGACTTTAACAATACCCATTATATATATTAGCGGGTCCAGGAATATTTATACCCTACGGAATCCAAATAATTCAAATAAATTCACCGCACTGCCTGGGATACAAACCCTCGCCCTGTGGCTTTAAGACTCATTATTGATATATCTCAACATCTCTAGTCTCTCGGAGATATTAATTGAATATTAATATCTTCAATTCAATTCTATTATATCGATTTCCAAAACTATTTAACTAAATAAAAAATTTCTATCTCTATTCTTTAATTTATTTTAGTTCATTCTCTCAATTAGCATTTGGAATCTTGATTACAATTTAGCATTCCAGTACCTAAATATGTCAATTATGAAATTGTCATTAATCGATTGGAATTTATTATTAGATGTGGATTAGAAATGAAATACTAGATATTCATCAAAATTAAATATTTGATTTGAAATTGAGAGAGCTTGAAGGGTTCGTTTCAAATCCTTATTTTTTTTTGAAAAAATTTCTCTCCTAAGTCTTAACTTGAGGATTCTTTTATCATAAATATAACTTGAGTCTTTAAATATAAAACTTTTTAATGATACACAATCTTGGGAAAAAAATTACTTTTAACCTCTAAAATATTTATGAACTTTTTAACTAAATTTTATTAAATACGTAAATCATTTAAAGTTTTCTTATATGAATAAATATTATAGTATGTTTCTTATTTATTTATTTTCTAAGTTAAAAGCTATTTAATGGCCTTTTAAATATTTTATAATTTGTTAATTTGTTTACCTCTCAACACCTTGTGACATCAATTTACCTATTATTTTTTTATGAATGATAAATTGAAAGAAAAAAATAACTCAGCTTATTGATAATAGTCCTTGGATTGTAGCATAGTGGTAGAGTTCTCGCCTCTTGAGTTAGAGAACAGGCGTTTGCATTCCATCTCATGCGACAAAAATTTATTTCTTTTGCATTGGCTACCATTCAATTGAAACAAATAAGAGGCCTAAATGGCCTTCCATGCCGAAAAAGATCTTTTAAAAATCTGGTGTGACTGGTCGCAAAGCACACAACTTCGGTAATCGATAGTTGTGTTCTGTGCTTGTCACACCAGATTTTTTTGTGAAAGAATATAGATAAATTTGCATTTTTTTTTATCTGGCGAGTGACCAGAAATAGATTATAAATGCATCTTTTCAATCGACGCAAGTGATTCTATTAACATTCAACCAATGCTTAAAGCAGGATTTCTTTTATCTAATAAAATATGAACCCTCAAAATCTAAAATGTCAAGGGACAAATACACAATCTTATTAAAAGAGAAAAATTTTTAATTTCAAATTGTTTTTATTTTCCTGACAATCAACAAAATGAAATTAAAAAAGACCCTCCCTTGTATATGGACCGTTTATTTTGAAAGTGGTGTAAGTCCATTTTCTATTGTTTCGAGAAAATGAAAGGTTAACATATTTGTTAATTAAACAATCTATTTACCGACTAATTTTCAATTGTACAAAACCTGGGAACTTTTTAAGAAATTTACCACTAGCTAGTTATACATGGAAAATTTACATTAATTTAAGCATAAATGATGTGATATCTCATTAAAAAAAAAAAAAAAAAAATGGGCTTGCACCACTTTCAAAATAAACGGTTCATATATTACCTGTATAAGTGCTGCTAAATTGAATCGAACTTATTTGAATTTAATCTTATTTTAAATGATCTTTTTTTTATGTGCTCCAAAATTTTATTAATAATAGAATGCTATCGAGATATGAATATTTTAATTAAAAGAAAATAAAAAATAATTAATTGTAAAATTTCTTTGTTTCAGAATAATCGTGTATCCATTCTTAAGAAGAAATTAACAAATTCCTCTGGGAAATCTACTTCTAAAATGAAGCCTTTCATCCAACCATCCCATTTCATATTTGTGAGTAGGCCTATACCTTTTGAATTTTCTATAAATTCAAAGTTTTGAAACCTATTGACAATTTTGGGATGTTCAGTCGAAATTTCAAAACATTGAGATTAAAATTCTCAGAGAAGATATTGTCCGATTTGAAAAAAAAAATTTGTATGTGTAATGTCCATCTGGATGGGCCACTTTTGCCGGATATTACATTTCGCTCCGAAAAAAATATGGCAAAACGACCCACCCTACTGCACATATTTCATTTTATACTTCTTTTATATCCTAAAATATATAGTCTTGGTTCAGGTCTTAAATTGTTGAACCCCTTCCCCTTAAATTCTTCTCTAAATGAGATCCTCCTAAAAGAAATAAAATTTTTGATTAAAATATTTTACCAGTGAAATTAGAAAAAAATCTGGTGTGGCTAGTCGCACAGCACACAACTTTCTATTACTTTCGGTAATCAAAAGTTGTGTGCTGTGCTTGTCCCACCAGATTTTTTTTTTTGTCGAGATATATTTAGTTTCCGACAGTACAGTACATTTGAATTCAAGATGTAAATTTTTTTTTTTAAACACACTTTTTTTCTCATTCACACTCCACACACACACACACACATTCACACAGTCTTTTCGGCAACTCAGGCGATTTAAGACTTTGACGATCCGAACCCGCGACGTTTGGTATACGAGGTTAGCACGCTAACCTCTACACCAAGCCCCGAGGGCGATGTAAAATTTTTAAACATGAGAGAATATTTATATTTTGTTATCATGGCAATCATTTCTCTTATCTTTCCTATGAAGTTCAAGAGTAAAGTGGTCTTCAGAAGATTTCACTGGTAAAATGAGAATATATATTTTAAAGAGCAACTAAAAAATAATTGATTTTTGTATTTTAATCAAAATCGTTGTAGCGAATTTTGAGAAAATCGAAAAAAAAAAAAAAAAACTGAAAAATTATATTAGTAAAGTACTAGTACTCTTGGCCGATTTTGTTTAAAAGATTATTTTCACGCTTCAGGGGGTGTCCTAACTTAAATATAAAATTTCACCCACCTAGCTCAATTCCTTCATGCTTTAAATTGAATACAGACACACAGACAGACAGACCATGTCGCGAAAACCACTTTTTTGGATTCAGGGGAACTCAAAACGTGTATATCCATCAAAATCTCGACATCGAATTTTTGACATGAATCCAATACTTTCTCTCTATATATTAACATATATAGAGGTAAGAGAAAGTAAAAACAGGGAAAATAAATAACAGACTAATACAAATTTCGGCCAGAAATAAATTCCCTCTCCATAAAATATTTTTTTATTTTAACAATCTAAAAAAACGAAACTAAGTATGCTGGGTCAACAGTATTAAGGTTATGGAGAAAGAAAAACCAGCGACTGCTTTCCACGTTAAAATAATTTATTCGCAGATATTTCGGTAAGCTTAACGCAAACCATCCTCAGTGCTTCAAATTATATGATTGTGGAGCGTTTAACAAACTCATAAAATGCTTGAGAAGCCATTCTATACATGGAGGGACAAAACCACATGAAGCGAGTCACTGAGAGAAAAACAGCATCTACAGTATATACATAAGACACAATCGAATTTTTTGTATGCTTTACGATGATTTCTCACAGTGACCCACCAGGCGCGTGTACTTTCTAATACTGTATTAGAAAGTACACGCGCCTGGTGGGTCACTGTGAGAAATCATCGTAAAGCATACAAAAAATTCGATTCTAATACTGTATTAGAAAGTACACGCGCCTGGTGGGTCACTGTGAGAAATCATCGTAAAGCATACAAAAAATTCGATTCTAATACTGTATTAGAAAGTACACGCGCCTGGTGGGTCACTGTGAGAAATCATCGTAAAGCATACAAAAAATTCGATTGTGTCTTATTTATTTATTTATTTATTTATTTATTTATTGATAAATAAGATTCCCAACAGAAAAAATTTCCAATTATAGGGAAAATAATTGACAGTAAATTATACAATCAATAATACTACTGTACATTTAACAAATCACAAAAACAATTATTTTATAATGTAGAAAAAAATTAAAATTAAATACATAACCATAAAAGTAATTAAATAAAAGCATCCCTCATTCAGATAGTCCGGCCTCTCTCCTCGCATATTCCGAAATCATCTTGAAAATGGGTGAGATTTCTCCCAATCTCGTTCGGACAGGCCCAAGATAAAAAAGAGAGCCCGATCTAAGAGTAAAGGCCGGGACTCTGAAGCCAATTCTTGATAACAGCTCAGGACAATCCCAGCGGTTGTCGAGCAGATCACACAAGTTTGCATATATTAAGTCCCTCCTTCTTTCAGAGAGACTTTTAATTTCAAAAATTTCAAGCATTTGATCATAGGTTATATGAGAAGCAGGGAGGCCAAACTTGACAAAAAAAAGATATTTTAAAAATCTTCTTTGCACCTTCTCAATCAAGTTGATCTGGGCTGCATAAAAGGGATTCCATATTAATGGTGCGAACTCCAACTGAGATCTCACCAGAGAGAAATATAAGATTTTAAGAGTATTTAAATTTTCAAAGTTTTTACAATTTCTCTTTACAAAGCCAAGCATCTTAAATGATTTATTTACAATTAAATTTACATGCTCATTAAAGGACAATTTAGAGTCAAAAATGATTCCCAGATCCTTAACAGACTCCACTCTTTCCACCAACATATTTTCTATATAATAATTTGAATACAAAGGAATCCTTTTCCTTGTAAAGCTACAGACTGTGCATTTATCTATATTTAAAGGTAACAAGTTTTCAACGCACCAAAGTTGGATTGCATTTAAAGCATTTTGTAAATTAAGACAGTCGTTATTAGTAATAATTTTGGTGTAGATTTTCAAATCGTCAGCATACAATAAAAAATTACACTCCTTTATAGCGAGAGAGATATCATTAATGAAAATGGCGAAAAGAAGAGGACCCAACTTTGAACCCTGGGGGACTCCAGAATAGGCGGGAAACTCATAGGAAGTTTCATTATTATATAATACATATTGTTTTCTGCGAGTTAAATAAGAATATAAAAGATCACTTAGAGCACTTATGTATATACTGTAGATGCTGTTTTTCTCTCAGTGACTCGCTTCATGTGGTTTTGTCCCTCCATGTATAGAATGGCTTCTCAAGCATTTTATGAGTTTGTTAAACGCTCCACAATCATATAATTTGAAGCAATGAGGATGGTTTGCGTTAAGCTTACCGAAATATCTGCGAATAAATTATTTTAACGTGGAAAGCCTTCGCTGGTTTTTCTTTCTCCATAACCTTAATCTAAAAAAATTTTGAAACTTGAAAATTTTCAAGTTCAAAAATTTCAACTTCCTAAATAAGAAATTTTAAAGTTATTAGAATGATTTTTTTAAGTCAGCTGATAGGGCTATTAATGATACGATTACACATGGTTAGGTAGAAAGAGAGTTTGGGCTGGTTCAACAGGTAGTCAGGATGCTGGCGCCCTGGACCCGGACGACTTCCTAACGATCATCGGCTCGGCCTTTGGGAGGGAGACCGTGGTCTTAGTATATGTCCGTGTCTGTATAGTTATGATTGTGTGTGTATGTGTGTTGGTGAACGCAAGAGAGAAATCGGTCTGAAGTGCCAGGCAAGGCAGGCAGTCAGTCGCCAGTTAGACACGTGAGTGTTGTGTGTGTGTCTGTCTCTCCTGTGCTCTGTGTTCAATTGACCGGTGTCCGCCTGTCATCCAATGGGTCACTACATCGTCTAAACACAGGAGACTCACAGGTGCTATATCCTATTTTATTTTAAATATTATTTTAATTCCACGGTCTTTGGTAAAAATCTTTTTCTTTCACTAGTTTTATCAATGGAACTGATAAATAGAGTTTCTTATATTGTTACTTTCTCTTACCTTTATAAGTTAATATATATATAGAGAGAAAGTATTGGATTCATGTCAAAAATTCGATGTCGATATTTTGATGGATGTATACGTTTTGAGGTCCCCTGAGTCAAAAAAAGTGGTTTTCGCAACATGGTTTGTCTGTGTGTTTGTGAACTAAATATCTCAAGAACTAAAAGAGCTACGAGGTTGAAATTTTATATTTAAATAAGTCACCTCCCAAGGGGTGAAAATAAGATTTTAAACAAAATAGGCAAAAAAGTACTAGTACTTTATTGATGCACTTTTTAGTTTTTCCGATTTTCTCAAAATTCGCTCTAACGATTTTGATTAAAATTCAAAAGTCAATTTCTTTTGTGTTCATTAAAGCTTTTATGGTTTGAAATATTATTATTAGGAGAATTTTTAATTATAGACCACATTTTTGTATTAAATATTTATTAAAAATATATAAATAGAGTACAGTATAGTATTTATATATTTTTAATAAATATAGTATTTATATATTTTTAATAAATATTTAATACAAAAATGTGGTCTATAATTAAAAATTCTTCTAATAATCAATTTTTTTTTTACATGCCCTTTAAAATGTATATCCTCATTTTTCCCTCAAAATTGTTTGAAGCACACTTTACTCCTGTACTTCATAGGAAAGACAGGATAAATGGTTGCCATGGTAACAAAATATAAATAATTTTCTATTATAAATTTTACAACTTGAATTCTAATTTGAAAACTAAATATATGTCGACACAAAAATTTTGGTGTGACAAGCACAGAACACAACTTTCGATTACCGTAGGTAAGAGAAAGTTGTGTGTTCTGCGATCAGTCACACCATATATTTTTTTCTTATTTGATTTGACAACGTATACAATAATATTAAAAATAAATATCATCTAGACTTTCTTTTAAATTTTACTTTTATCCATTGGATAACAAAAAAAAAATCAATCCATGGACTTTCTTTTGCTTTAAAAATTAGATAAATTTGACTTTTGAATGGAATTTTTGATTGATGAAAGTATAATTCCAACTGTCTTTTTACTGTTGAGATTTTTACAAACTTCATATAAAACATTCGCTACGGACGTTTTTCACATTTGTTCTTTGTTGACGGCATTTTTCAACCTGCCTCAAGGCTCTCTAAATAAACTAAATGAATAGATTTATTTGAATAAAAGTCATTTATTTTATTCAAGGTGATTTCTTGTACAAACACATTGTCGACTTCTTCCCTTAAGTCGTAGTTCTAAACCGCCTCCTGTTAGCAATTGATGATACGCTTGAGAGGAGTGAATGTGTTAGAAATCTTCTTAAAACATATATTTTAAATCTCTGAACAGGCCGTCGAGAGGCTTACCCGGCTCCAGAATTATGTATTAACATGAGCGCTCTTCCTTCCCTCCTTCAAAAACAAAATTACAATTTTAAATTTGTAGTTTTTATTTTTTTTATTTCCTAAATATTTCATATTTTGATTTTGAAGGTGTTCATTCAATATATATAAATGAAGATGAAAAAGTGGCTGTATCAGTTGATATAAATGAAGAGAGGAGTCAGCCAAATTAGGAGCTTCTGCCTAAATAAAACTCTCAAATTTTTGGAAACGTTTCGGCTATATTTTATATCGCCATCATCAGTCCCTCAGAGCTAGAATGCATAGTATATGATTTATTGACTGTACTAATAATTACTTATGTACCAATGTTCATTCTAGCTCTGAGGGACTGATAATGGCGATATAAAATATAGCCGAAACGTTTCCAAAAATTTGAGAGTTATTTACACAGAAGCTCCTAATTTGGCTGACTCCTCTCTTCATTTATATCAAGTGATACAGCCACTTTTTCATCTTCTATGGTGTTCATTCAGGTTTTTTTTTTTTTTTAATATTTCTTTCATGAGTCCTCTTTGAGCTGTAGCCCAGGCCCGACTCATAGAAGAAAAATTTAATGAATATTACATTTTTTTTTTCATTAGATATTTAAGTAGTAAAATAAATGCCTCGGGACCTGGGAATTTATTCCCTCTGCCCACTTCCTTCTGTGGTCCTAGCTCTGAACTCATCATTATTCTTTGCCTCTTGCATCTTGGCCATATCTAGATATTAAATTTCACCAATAATTTTGGTATATTGGAAAAAAGGCAACCCAATGAATTTATCGTTTAATTGGTACAAAATTTCTTTAGAGCAGACCGTGCATGCGCAGTTATTAATTTTATTGCTTAAACCGCACCTAAGTGGATGTTACAAGTAAATAATCGAAAAAATAACAAAAAAATAGGCAAATCAATCTATGAAACCGACGACTATTAGCTTTTTATTTGAACTCTATAGAAATAAAACCAGTAAAAAATAAAATTTCTTACAAAATAAATATTTTAGTAAGGAAAATGAAAATCAATTAACAGATCATTTTTTATCAAAAATATTTTTGTTAAATTCATTTTTATTTTCCTTTGGGAAAATTAATAGAAAATGTTAGCGAGGGATACTCACGTGTTAATAAAGTCTATGGCTTGTGCTTTGAGTTGATCCGCACTGTGCAGATCTGCCAGGATGAGTGTTTCAGCTGCATTGTCTATTGAAAGATTAGTGCACAGCGCCTCTTCGCACATCACCTTCAGCCTCTCCAGTGCATACTAAAAACAAATAGAACAATATTTCACTTATTTGAATTCTAACATTATGAAGAGTCGCAAGACAGAGATTAGAACTGCGTATTGTGTAAGTCAATTCTGGCTTGTGTCACTTCATTTATTTTATTATGTTTGAAATTGGATAGAGAAAAACAGATGCTAGGAATGGATCATAGCCTTAGGCAAGCCTTAGGGCACATTACTTTTTGATTTTTGAATATCAGAATAATAATGATAATTTAATAAATTTGTTGCCGAAACTATTGATATTTCTTTAATTTTGATTTTTGTGAATAAATTATCTTAATTAATTATAAAAAAGTTTTATATCTTCTTTTCGAATAATTTAAAAATTAGAAATATAATTGAATAAGTGGAGTTCAGGGCATTTGAAGAATATATATATATATATATATATTTATATGATATATATTCTATATTAATTGATTGATTGATTGATGATGGGGCTTCTCTGCACTGCGACCTTATAGATCTATTGTGCTCCCCGTATCTCCCCCATCTCTCCGGGTACAAGGCCCCTGGAAAGGATCAATCTAGAAATGGTTCAAGCCCATCTCTCAGGCCCTAGGTGCCTGGAACTGGAGGGGATTTTATTCTCATTGCCCCAGTGTAGACGCTCGACTTGGTAGAATTTTTGCGGCAAGCCGGGTTCGAACTCGAGTACAATTTTACCTCGAATTACCCCAGCTTATCCGATAAACCACGTGGCCTCTTATATATTCTATATATATAAAGGCCCAAAATTTCTAATAATGCCACTGTAATTTGATGAATATTTTGCCAACCTAAGAGTTTATTCTCTATCCAATTCAACAGTCACTTATTTAATAATAATTTATTTATTATGTTTATTATATTTAATTATTAGATGATAAACAAGTTATTGTTGTTTTTTGAAATTTTGTAAAATCTCATGAATATTATATTTTCTTATTCTAAAGATGAATAAGACAATTTAATAAACTCATCGGTCCAGCATCCGACATTCATGAATATTTTTATATTAAATATTTTTATTCATAGTTCATTAGTATAGGTAAAATTCTTCATTGTAAATATGAATATTTTTTTTTTTAATGGATACATAAGATCTATAAGGACTACTGATCACATTTGACCAAAAGTAGAGCGACTGACGAAAATCAGAAAGAATATTTAATAATTTTGATGAAGAAATTTATCCAACACATGTTTTTTTTTTCTAAATTTCAAAAACGACACAAACTTTCGATTTTATATTATTTTCTGAAATTCTCAAAAATTCGATGTAAAAAATTATTACTTTGTTGGGGTAAGAAAGTGAAACCCTCCTCAATAACGGCACAAAGAACTCAAAATGCCAGATCTGATGGAAAATTAAATAAATCCATCATTATCACACAAGATACTTTTTTTAAAGGTCTTTTTCGGCATCTAAGGCCATTTAGACCCCATCCGTATTTATTTCAAATGATTTGTAGTCAAATCAAATGAAATAAATTTTTCTCGATTGGGGCGGGAAGCGAACCCGGGACCCGGGCGCGATAAGCTAGTGTCTTCTCTCTGAGCCACGGGTCAAGGGCGCACACTTAAAGATTATTAATTATGTTTATGTTTTTTATAACAAATTTGTTTTATCATTAATTAATAGAAAAAAATTTTTAATCTCTATTAATACTTTCTATTATTTTTTTTACCTTCACCTTCTGCGATAGATTCGATATCTTTATAGACTTCGATTGAAAATTTTATGAGTTAAATTAGCATAAAATGATTCTTTATTGTTCTTGACCGTGAATGAGGAAAATAAAATATTCTATCTCTTATTAAAAAGTGACAACAAAGTTGGTAAACTGAATGAATCAAAAGCTTCACTTTCCTTCCTCTGATAATATATATATAATATTGCCCTCGGGGCTTGGTGTAGGGGTTAGCGTGCTAACCCCGTATACCAAAAGTTGCGGGTTCGGACCCCAGGTAGTCCGATGATTTTATTTAAGCCATTTGGATACCAAATGGCTTAAATAAGAATGCCTGGACCCCCAATAGATATATTAAACATACAAGTAGCGTGAGAGATAAGGTTTTTTCTTTATTTATTTAATCCACACGGCTGACGTTTCGGTTCTGAGTTTGAACTCTCTTCAGAGGTGGCGAAAAGTCATTATCAAAGTGTCATAGTGGATTTTATACATTGTTCAACCAAACTCTTATATAATAAATATATACACAGTATGCGGTGACCAGGTACATAAAATTTTATGTGTATATATTTATTATTATATATAAGAGTTTGGTTCAACAATGTATAAAATCCACTATGACACTTTCATAATGACTTATAGCAGGCTCTGAAGATGGTTCAAACACGGAACCGAAACAAATTAAATAAATAAATTAATTGTATTTATATTCTGGCCAACAAGTACAGAATGCGCCTTTAAATTACCGAAATTAAGAAAAAAATAGTGTGCTGTGCGACCAGTCACTCCAGATTACCCCCCCCCCCCCCCCCCCCCCGAGAAACACCTCTGGATCCGCCATTGGCCTGGACTGATTTAATTTTCAAGAATTAAGAGTTCTTTTGTGCCTGTAGAGAGATGGGCTCCAATTTTCTAAAAAATGTTTGCAATAAGTTGTTTTTGAATATGATTTGTTTTTCGGTCCATCTATATGTAGATGAGATCGATTGAATTGTACAGTGAAGGACAACCCAGCGTTTTCTACTTGTGATTATTTCATTGTTTTTATAAAAGAAAATGAAATCTTTATTAGAAATTCTCTAGGTTTGAATTATGAAAGTTTCCATTAAATAATATTTTTTTTTTTTCTAAACAATGAAATAATCACAAGTATAAAACGCATGAGTGGGACTTAATATTGTCCCTCACTGTACAGAATTAGATAACAAATAAAGAAACACCCTTCTCTGTATTTTCACCTTATCGGCTGCTGCAAGAAGATCATCAGCCATCTTCTCTAGGTTAGCGGCTTTGCCGGTATAAATAAAGCGTAGCATTTCGCGCAACACTTCGTGATCAACGTCTGTGATCTCAACTCGGTTATGTTTACGTTCTTCCATTTCATGTTCGAACATTGCGGCGAAAACAGGCGACCTTGCTGCCAAAATGGCTTTATGTGCTTGGAATTCGCGTCCGCTCACCGCCAACGTTACATCACTAAACTTTTGGTTCTCGAAGAGTCCACCTAAATCCTCGCTCAATCGACATTCCGGCACTTTGAACTGAACGGCATTCGATTGCCCACTGATGTTTACGCTGTCCGCCACTACACTCACCTAAAAACACAATAAAAAAATGGATTAGAAGAAGAAAAATAAATTAAAAAATGTATAAAATATTTTACTACTAAATCTGCATACTAATAAGGAGCTGAGAAGCAAAGATAAAGTATAAATTCAAAAATGAATGACCCTCTTTTCCTTTCAAATTCACCCTCTACTTTTGGATTATCTAAATTTTTCTCCATCTTTGTTTCGTACCTAGGATATAAACTTCAAAGATTTTAATAAATTTCATAGTCAAGACCCGCCAGATACTAATCTAAATATTAAATTAAAGATATAGAAAAGATCTGCCTGCCGTTCGGTCTGATTTTATAAAGTAAAGTTGAGACATAACCAGCGCCAATTTTGCCACCCACATTTATTTCAGACATATTGTGAATTTCAGTGTTTGATAATATTTTAATACTAATATGTAAATTAAAACCATTATCCTGGAATTCATCAATAATCAAATAATTATTTAGAGTCCTACGTAATCGCATAAATATGATTTAATAATTAGAAACCATTAATTATTTAATTAAACTTCCGCTATTTAATTTTTAAAGATATTCCAGAATGAAAGTATTTTTTATATCTTTGCTTAAAAGAAAGGGGAAAGGAGACGATATATATATATATAATAGTAGTCTAATAAAAATAGAAAAGAAAAAGAAAGAGAAACAAGGAAGATAGTTTACTTCGCAGAAGATGGTAAGTTTGTCATCGGGAAGCAGGCCGTTAGCCTCGTCAAGCAGGAAATCCCGTCTGATGAACTTCTTGAAGCCCCAATCTTTGCCCTGTACGAACCGATACGCTCGCTGGCTCTCTGTAAAACAACAGATAAATTAATATCAAATATTATGTACCGCTAAAAATGACAGAAAAAATTTATGAATAAGAGAAGTTAAATTTAAAAAAGCTGTGCTGAAGGCAAAAACCGTAGTTTTTTTCGTATGGATGAAGTAGATAAAGTAACGCTGCGGTAGTTCTCTCAATACGATTATGCACACCGTCTCTAATCGTTAAGATGTTGCTTTGGATATTGAAATTAGAAAAGCATGCGCATTCGGAATTTGAGAATTCGAAAGTAAAGCGCGATATTGGATAAAAACATCATTATTAAAATAATGGTCGGTTTCTACAAAACTGGTCAAGTAGCTGGCCCTTGGATAAGTTAGTTGACTATAAATTTCGAGTCTTTTCACATCTAGTTAAGCTAAACATATGATTAAATAAGAGCCCAAGTCGAAGCAGTGAAAAATTCCGCAAAACTTAGCCTCCCTAAAAAAAAGGTAAAATGATAAAATGATTTTAACAGCAGGGCAAAAATTTTCCGCAGGCAAGAAAATTTTTGAGTTCGGCCCCCCCCCCCAAAAAAAAAATTTTCTATATACGCCCCTGTATAATGTTATGGTTTTCGAATGCGGGGGGGGGGGCGCTAAAAGGTATTGTGCCCCGGGCGCGAGTTAAGCTCACTACGCCACTGAGTCGAAGTTAGTTAGCCAAGACCCAAAGTTCGGTATAAGGGGTGAAATCAGAAACGAAAGCCTTATTTATTTTATTTTTGAAAATTTTTTGTTAAAAAAATTAAGGGTCCGAACCCGCGACCCTTGGCCGCCCTAGAAGGCAGCACGCTAACCCCTGCACCAAGCCCGAGGGCTTATTTTAATATTTATCTTAATTAATTAATTTTTATTTTTAATAATTTATATAAATGATGATCTTATTATTAAATTGCTAACTTCACTAAACTTTTCTTATACCTCAGACAGCTAATTATATGAAAAAAACTCATTTTTTTTAAAACTAAGGTTAAGCGTGTTCATGTTTACTTTATCGATGATAATATCGGGCGGTTAAGTTTGCTCGTTGACTAAAATTGATGGCACTGGCGCAACCAGGGGGGAGGGTTAGGGGTTTTACGGGGGGGGGGGGGGGGGGGGGCTGATCTCAAAAATTTTTCTATGAAAATATTTTTTTCACCAAACCGAACCAAAGTTTTTTGCCCTGCGGGAAAATTTTTCCCGTCCGTAAAAATATTTTACCTTTTTTTTAGAGACGCTAAATTTTTGAACCAAATTTTTTCCTAATCCTGTAATGAAAACGCACCCTTTAGTACTAAATCTTATTTAAAAAATATGTCATCATTTAATTATTAAAAGTACAAGTAAAAAGAAAATAAAACAAATATATTTACTTCTTTTAATAATAAAATAATGGTATGTTTTATATAATTTAGCGCTGAAGGTTTCTTGACTACAAGGCTAAATCGCTTAACGAAGGGTCAACCATTGATGAAGAAACCGGCCCTAAAAGAGCATATGGGTTTCTAACTGGATCAGCGAGAAATATAAAAAACCTTAGCTCATTTTTGTCACCATCCTTTGGATCCCCCCCAAGTATTGACCTGATTTCAAAGACATTCATGGGAATGCCTTGAGGCAAAATCTGCTCGAGACAAAAAAGAATTATTCCTACAAAGTGTGTTGAAAAATTCTTCTACATAAAAATATTGTGATTTGATACCAGGATGGTTCGTTAGTTACAAGTTTGGAAACCCCGGCTAAAGGAAATATTAAAACACTTTTGAAAAGATCCTTTTTTTTAAGTTGTTAGAAAGTTTCTCGAGGAGAATGTTTATCGAAAGGAAGGGAGGTGGGCGAGCGGGCATTTCTTAGGATTCTAAGCCCATCTGTCTGTCTGACCTTCCTGTGGGACTGACAAACGACAGAAACCGACAGACAAAGCACAATGAGTGACAAAAAGAATCAAACCAGGGAGACATTCCTCCTCCATCTATCAAACTTATCACAAAAAACTGATGTGATCACTAGATTACCGACCTCCTCAACGAACTGTTTATTATTTATAAACTATACTGTACAGAGAGTCCTAAATAAATTTTCTTTTTATTTACAGTTAGTCTTATTTAAAAATTCTTTGAAATAGAAAGTGGACGTATCTAACCGGGCTGAGAAAAAAAACTCCCAGATTTCATATTTTATTGGACATCATCATGTGTCTGGATCCTGGATATGTAAATATTCATTTAAGCATGTTTTAATGTTTAAAAAAAATATAATGTATGCATTAGGGGTATGACTTTTTACAACCTCGGATCCCTGTATCATAACATGATGAACTTTTACCAAATATTGAATAAAATCTTACTTTCAAGGTGATTTGATAAAAAAACGTCACGCACAAAATGATTTGAAAAATTTTATATATCAGATTTCTTGCCAATTTTTTGAAGTCACTCTAAATAGATACAAAATTGAACACAAGCTTTAGACTCACTTATATAGAGTCATTAAAGACACAAGGAAGTCAAATATTTTAGATAAGGTCATTGTTGAGGGTGAATCTCAGTGGGGGGTTGTCCTTGTTGAGGGAGGAGTTTTAGTAGACTTGTTCCATATCTTTGATTGCACCGCACGCTCACAACATTGGTTGTTTCGGGCAATGTTGATTGGAAATTCATCTATTTTCCAGTGGGTTTTCAAGAAATTTAACCCTACTAATTCAGAGCTGCAGATAGTTTATCAAAATCTTAAACGTGAAACCATTGGCTACTGATTTAATGATCAGCCCCTTAGTAAGAAATGAATGGACAAATTTTGCGCAATCTTTTGCGGATTTAAGGCATCATAATAAACTCAAGAAGGGCTAGAATGGCTCAAGAGGTCCAGCGTGCATTGCTGATATTTGGAATTTGTTGAAATTTCACGAAAAAGATTTCATTACTCTCAGCGAAGTGATGGAAGACACGAGCGAGGTGGTAGAGAAACTTCATGACGCCTCTTCAACCGCCTGTTTCCTTAATTTTAGTTTTAATGTTACTGAGGGCTCCTTTCTATTTATTATAATTGCTAATCAAATCCTGCACAAAGAAGTAGTGAATGTTTGGTGATTTAGTCAAACCATAGAGCTCATCGCCTATGACAACACGTAAAAGGCGATCCAGCACATGGAGCTGAGAACTAATAAACTTGGGTTTGGGGTACCTTTCTCTTCGAACATTTGCTGCAATCGATCTTTTATTTAAAATAATAAAAAAAAATACTAAAATTTGCTTTTATAAATAGAATTTATATAATTTATCATTAAATCTTTATTAGAAAAATAAAATATATAACTATGATTTTGGCTTACCCCCTTCCCAGAGGGTCCCTTTTACCCCCTCCCCCACCGGAATTTTATAGAGTGTTCTGGAAGTTATAATTGACACCAAATTAAGTAAATTAAGCTAATTAAAACTCAACTACCCGCTTTTAACATCTCCCTTATATATCGGCTTATACAAGACTGCAACCAGTCAACCTAAAATTTCAAAAGTGGTTTGTGCGTGACCTTTTTTAATAGTTTCATGGAATAAACGTCATTTTAGTCATTAATAGGCAAAAGTTCATTGAGTAGTGATACAGGAAATCTTAAACAAAAAAA